>JANHAO010008916.1:0-18904 GCA_026873985.1 Saraca asoca | reverse complement strand
TTGTGAAAAGTTCATATCGCAATTGAAGTCACATCAATGCATGAAGAAAATCTTTTTTACCAAAGGTTTTGAAAAATGGCTACTTCAATGCAATAATCATTGCGAAGGCTGTAAACAACACACTACAGTTTGATTACCACATCGATGAGTTAGCAATAATAGATTGTAATCGATGCATCAATTGATGCAACGACTAAAAATCAATTATTTTATTACAAACAGTTACAACAGTTATTCAAGCCTAACTGCCTTCAATATATAAATGATCCCTTGTAGTTTTTCTTCATAATTCAATGTGAAAACATCTGATTAAGAGCAAAACATGATTTTCTCTCTATCTCACCAAATCTTTAGAGATTTCTACAAGAATTTTGGATCAAAGATCACTTGGGTTTATCTTAGTTTATTTGAGATTTTCATCTCAAACTCTGGTATTGTATTCCTCAATCTCTCTTTACTCAATTTCTTTTTATTTGAGATTTCTAGGAGTTAGAAATCTGTATAGGTTTAGAAGAGCATGTCTTAATTCTTCTAGGTTAGCAAGAAGCCTATTAATTTCTTGTGTGTTGTTGTAAAAAAATTGGCAATTCAAGAGCCTGATAATCCTTAAGGTTTTTGTTTTCAATAAAAGAGATCTTTCAGTTGAGAAAGATCAAGTGGAGTACACTTGAATTGCTGTTTCAATTCAAGTTGAACCACTTTAAAAACTTTTGTCTTCAATTTTCTTTCTTTGCTTACTTCTTAACTGCTCTTATTGTCAATCGTTTATATTTTGCTATCTTTGCACTTATTGATTATCAATTTCTACACATTCCATTAAAAGAAATATAAAATTTGATAAGGGTGTATATAAATTCCCTAACTGGAAAAGGGTAAGATCCGTACATATTCTGCACTTTAATTCTTTACTGGCACTGGCACTTCCCACACTTAAATTTTATATTGTCTTCAATGTAAGCACAAAATCATTAATAAATCATAGATATATAAAATAAAAGAGGTAAGGAAAGAAAGCAAATGCTTGGGTTACCTCTCAAGAAGAATGCTTGTTTAATGTTGTTGGCTCAACGATCCCTTGATTCATTTCTCAAATTTCATCAACATAAATTGGTTCTCTTAGCTCCACTTCTTCTCCTTCATTCTCTTGAAGCTCTTAAAGAATGGCTTGAACCTATGCCCATTGATCTTGAACACCTTGTTGCTACTAAACTTTTGATTTGAACTACACCATAAAGAAGCACATTAGTAACAATAATGGGTCTAATCTAACAGGAACACAACTTATCAGGCCTCAATTGGAGTCTTGAATTATAGAGTAAAACTTTTTGCCCAACTAGGAATTCTTTTCTTGCAATCCTCCGATCATGAAATGCCTTGGTCTTCTCTTTGTAGATGCATGAATTCTTGTAGGCCTCAAGTTGAATCTCCTCCAATTCTTGCAATTGCAGCTTCTTTTGCTCACCAACTTCATTCATCCTTATGTTGCAACTTTTCATAGCCCAAAATGCTCTATGTTGGATCTTTATAGGAAGCTAACATGGCATGCCAAAACTAGCTTGTAAGGAGACATCCAAATGGGTGTCTTGTATGTGGTTTTATAGGCTCACAATGCATTGCAATCTTAGCCTCCAATCTTTTCTTCTTGGCATCATTATTTTTTCTAAGATAGACTTGATTTCTGTATTGGATATTTTAGCTTGTCTATTTGTTTGAGGATGATAAGGTGTAGATGTCTTGTGGAGGACTCCGTATCTCCTTAACAAAGCCATAATTATTCTATTGTAAAAATAGGTCCTTTGGTTACTCACCAAAGCCTTAGGAATGCCAAACTTGCTGAAAATGTTAAACTTGACAAAACCTACAATGACCTTAAAATCATTAGTCTTGGTGGCTTTTGCTATCACCTATTTGAAACATAGTCCATAGTAAATGAAATATAAAGGAAATCACAAGATAAAAGGAAAGGTCTCATATAATCAATGCCTTATGCATTAAAAATCTCACACACAATAATAGGGGTTTGCAACTATTATAGGCATTTTTCGGTACTGTGAAATGGGCTAGCAAAGGCCCGGCGGCAAATCAGTTCAACTGAGAAAAGAGCTAAGCTCACTAGATTATCACCTACACGAGCAATAGAATAAGGAGAAAGCCCTAGCTCATTAAGGGATGAATCCTGGCTCGCATAACCAATAACTCACTATATGCGAGCTTGCATTGCCAAAGGCGAGCTCAAGAAACTTGTCCTCACTGACCAAAGGTCAACGGTGATCCAGATAAAGTCCCAGTTCATGGACACAACACCTCACCTAGCTAAAGGCTCATTGAGGGTAAACCTGAAGCAGTGACCCTCTCAGACTTGGTTTGTGGGGCTAGTCTGCAAGAAGCAGTGTGCAGGGCCCACCCGCAAAAAATAAAACTTCAGAAGTTAGCTAGCAACCTATAGAAGCTATTTTGTTGTAGTCTAGGCTATCTTGTACATTTATTTTGATGTAACAGAAATAAAAATTATGTAATTATAATTGTAACCTCCCTAGCCTCTATAAATAAGAAGAAGGAGATCATTGTAAAACAAGGTTGAATCCGTATAAAGAAACTCTGTAAAAGATTTTCCAAATTAATAAAATGCTACCGTAGAAGTAGGGACCAGTGCTGCCCAATTTTGGCCAAACCACATTAAAAATTCCTCCGTTGGTTGTTGTTCTTCCTCTCTATCTCCTCATTTCCTTGCTTGCTCAACTGGAAAGTAGTTTGAGTCCAAAAGAACTTCTCAGGTTGGCTGGATTTTGGCCCACCATCAACAGCAACATTTCACTATTACAAGTTAAACTACCCATTCTTTAACATTGCTCACAACACTTAAAAAATTCATATGCATCATGAAACAAAGTAAGGCAATAGAAATCACAATCTAGAACTTTCCTAGCAGTACTTTGAGGTTCAAAATGTCCATCACATGCATAAACATGGCAATGGGAAAGAATAGACTAAAACTCAAAATCAAACACATATCTCCTAATAATTTGATCAGCACAATATTTCCACAAGTAAGGATCATCCTACACAAAATGCTTAGCATCAATTTTTAGCTTCTCTTTCTTAACTCTACTCAAATCAGTAGGTAAAGTCTTAGTCACTAAATAATTCACCAAATCAGCATACCAAGGAATATTACCTTGCTACTCATCAAGAAAAGAGTCAAGTAGAAGCAATGGATCCTCTTTTCTTATCAGTTTGCTAAAGTGATCTACTACTAGGTTCTCAACTCCTTTCTTGTCTTTGATTTGAAAGTTAAACTCTTACAGCAAGAGGATCCATTTGATCAAGCTCTTTTTCTATTGTGGAATAGTTGCATTGGGTTAAATTAAGAGTCCTTGAGCCATAATGAATCACATGAACTTACTTGCTAACCTGCTACCCCAAAATTGCTTCCAAGGCATAATTTCTTACATCACATATGATCTTAAAGGGCAAATCCCAATTGGGAAGTTGAATAATAGGTGTATGTGTCAATGTGACCTTCAACTTATCAAAAACCTCCTCACATGCATGACTAAAATCAAATGGAACTTCTTTTTGTAGTAACTTGGACAAAGGGAAAGTGAGAAGAAATCTTTGATGAATCTTATATAAAAACCTATATGAACAAGAAAGGAATGCACTTCCCACACACTCGTGGGGTAGGGTAAGCTCAAAATCAAATCAATTTTTGCTTTGTCAACCTCAATGCCTCTACTTGACATCATAAATTCTAAAACTATCCCTTACTTAACCATAAAATGACATTTTTCAAAATTCAAAATAAGGTTTGTCTCAATGCAATGCTTAAGCATATGGGTCAAGTTCTCTAAGCATGCATTAAATGAATCACTATAAACCAAAAAAAAAAAACATCCATGAAAACCTCAATCCAATGCTCTAAAAATTTTGAAAAAATGCTTACTATGCACCCTTGAAAGATGGCTGGTGCATTGCAAAGTCCAAATGGCATCATTCTACAAACAAACGTCCCCAAAAGGCATGTGAAAGTGGTCCTTTCTTGATCTTCTAGTGTAATAGTAATCTGAAAGTATCCTATATATCCATCCAGGAAGCAATAATAAGATTTTCCAGCCAAGCTCCTAAGCATTTGGTCAATGAAGGGTAGAAGGTAGTGGTCTTTTCTTATGGAGGCATTCAGTTTGTGGTAGTCAATGCAAATATGCCAAGCATTCTGAATTTAGGTTGGGACAAGCTCACCATCTTGATTTCTCACCACTGTAATCCCTAATTTCTTTGGCACTACTTGGATAGGGCTAACCCATTTGTTGTTTGAAATGGGGTAAATAATTCTAGCATCTAATGATTTCAAGATCTCTTTCTTCACCACATCCATCATAAGGGGATTTAGTCTTCTTTGAGGCTTTCTAGTTAGTTTGGAACCCTCTTCTAGTAGAATTCTATGTGTACATGGAAAGGTTGGTGCCTTTTATGTCTGTTATGGTCCATCCTATTGCTAACTTGTGGTCTTTGAGCACTTTAATTAATTTTGCTTCTTGTTCTATAATCAACTTCTTTGTAATGATTATTAGAAGGTCTGCTCCCTCTCCTAAGTATGCATACTTTAGGTGACTTGGTAATGGTTTTAGTTCCAAAACTGGTGTTTGGACCACTGAAGGCAGTAACTTAGGTGAGGGAGGATGAAAGGTCTATGATTCTGCCATTTCTAGTTTGGCCTGCAACTACAATTCTTCCAATTCTGCAACTTCAGCAAATTTTGTCTCTAATGTAGCAAGTGTGTTTAAGTCTAATGCATCCTATGCTAAGGGGTCAAAAACATCAAGTGCAAATAAGGTGCAATCATCATCAGTATCAAGATATTTCATGGAATTAAAGATGTTAAATTTTAGAATATCGCTATCAAATTCCATGGTTAATATGTCGGCACATACATTTATTTTAGTTCTTGTATTTTTTAGAAAACGTTTGCCTAAAATGATAGGAGATGAATGTCTAGTTGAGGAATCATTAACCATGTTAAAATGTAAATATCTACTGGAAAAATAAAGCCATTCACCTTAACTAGAACATCCTCAACTACTCCTTCAAGGTAAGCACTAGACCTATAAATTCAAAGATGTATAGATGGAAAGAGGCATGACATTAATGGATGCACCTAAATCTAGCATGGCATGATCAAATCTGGTCTCACCACTAACACATAGAATGGTAAAGGTACCGAAATCCTTACATTTTTTAGGTATTTTTCTCTAAATAACAGTAAAAATAGTTTCTCCTATGCTAATTCTTTCATTACCTTTCAATTTCCTCCTGATGGTGCATAGCTCCTTGAGGATTTTGGCATACCTCAAAATCTGGTTAATCACATCCAGCAGGGGAATCTTTAACTCCTTTAAAGGTCTCCAAGATGCTTGTGTCTTGGTTGTTGTTTTTTTGCTTAGCTAGCCTACTTGGGAAGGGTAAAGGTGGACAGACTGGTTAAGAGTTGCTTGCTGGTTCAGAAATCTCTACATCTTTCTGGTCTGGAACTGGTTGTCTTGTCTCTACTTCCTTGTCACTCCTTAATATTATGACATAGGCATTTTCCCTGGGATTTATGCCTATTTGGGATGGCAATTTGTTTGTAGCCTGATTCTCAAGGTTGGTCAGCCTTGTTTCTACTATCAGCATTTTGGTGTTGAGGGTATCAATGTTCTACTTTATCTGTTGAATCTCTCCTTTTATTTCTTGCTAGAATTGTATATTTTGTTAAGCCATGTTTATTATCAATTCTGCCAAAGCTTGGTTAGAGATTGAACCCTAGTTCTATTGAGCCATGTTCTAATTTTGCTGCTTCTACATGGGTTACTTTTGGGTTAACTATTGCATCTAATGGGAAAGTTGCCAACAAGAGAAAGAGGTCTGTTGTATCTGGTTTTGATTGTCATATCTTAGGTTAGGGTGATCTCTCCAGCTAGGGTTATAAGTATTGGAGTAGGGGTTATATGCCTACTGGTTCTAGTTTGGAAATCATCTATTATTCTCTTAAAATCTTCCCATGGCTTGGACTTATTGGAAAGGGTCAGCCTCCTAGAAGAATATAGGATAAGTCTCAATGCTATGTCCAAGAGTTGAGTATATGCCACACAAAACTTTAGAGTTTGCATTTTTAATAGACTCCTTTTCTCTCAGTGTTAGGTCCAAATTGATGATCGTCAAATAAAGGTTAAATGGCTTAGCTCAGTCCTCATAGTTTGTCCTATTTAATGTTTTCACTAAAGTCAATTGCATAGGTAAAGAAGTTGAGGAAAATCATTTATGAAAGTAATCATAAATACACATATGACACATGTAAAAACTTGATCATGCTTTAATTTTCCTCATTAAATATAAACTATGTAATTCTAAATAGTATTATATTATAAATCCAACATTAATAAGGCAATTAAGATTTTATAATACAATACAAGAATTAAATATTACATTCCTAAAACCTAACATTGATAGGGTGTTCAAAATTTTAAGAACATAATATTTAACCATAACACTCATATTATCACTAACAAAACTATATTACTAATATTACACCAATATGGTATAAATATTATTAATATAGCACTCTTCTTAATGCATCTATAAACAATTTTATTTGTCAAAATCTTATGCAACTCAACTCAAGCTAGGTGAGCATACAATTACACAAAATTTCATAACATAATATGAGTAAACATGATTCATGCATACTTACAACTTTATGCATATAAATATACAAAATTTATTTAATAACCAAACAGTAATATAAAATTCTAAAAAAAAAATACTTATTGTAGTTCAACATGTCAGAATTACATAGCAAAATTTTAAGACCCAAAAAATATTAAATTAATATTTAAATAAATTGGTAAAAATTAAATAAATAATTTTTATTTTCAGAAAAAAAAAGGGAAAAGTCACTAAAAATTAAGCTCAAAGAGTGGAATACAACGATGCAATCACTACCATGAACCGAGGCTAGGAGCTAGGCACGTGGCCTGCATACACAACCTATGAGAGTGGGCTTTGTATTGGATGTCTACATTTGCCTTCTTCTCAACCAACACCTCACATTTTGGGTCTTCTTGACCCGGTTCTGCCCAATCATGACTTGATTCAAATTCATTCATTTTTAGGCCATTTTTTCTTAAATTTTTTATAGGTTTTCATCCTAAAATTAATCTAATACTAACTTATGCTTCAATTTGAAGAAAAACTAGAAAATTGTACTTCGATTTTGTGATTGAAAATCGAAAAACTAACCTTGTGTTTTAATCCAAAATCTTCATTTAAATCAACTACTTCAATGGGTTTTCAATCAAATTAATTTGGGGATTTTGTTTCTTTTATGATTCTAACACTAATCCTAGCATTAATTTGAAAAAACTGACATCAATTGTGACTAATTTTGATGAATCCCCTCTCAAGAAATATCTTAAAGGTTCATATATGGCTTTCAATTAAAAACCCTAGCAAAATACACACAAATCTAGAAATTGTTTTGTGCAAATTGTTCATACAACTCACAAGAAATTATTCTAACAAAAATTTCATTAATATATAGTTGTAACACACTAAATTAATCTAAAATTTCTTACTTTTGGATTTCAAGAATAATTAAAACAAAAATTATCACAGCCTCAAACAACAATAATCGTACAATTTCTTAACGAAATTCACACATAATTTAGTTACATAATATGATTAATATGGATCTGATACCAATTGATGAAAAGTTTATAATTAAATTAATCAGATAATCATGTTACAAGCATGAACAATATGTGAATTACAAAGTAAATAGGAGATTAAATTATTTAGCTAAATTTCCTTGTGAATCGATGGTTTCAATATAATTGATCTTTTCAGTAGGATGACTAATCTCCTCGGTCAGTACTCTATCTCCAAGATCTAGCTGTCATAAGGGAAACACTATTACTACTAGATGGAAAAGACAGTAGGACTCAATTAGGTTAGAGATTAGGGATCGCCTCATTTTATCAAACAAAAAAGTTTATTGGACTGAACCATCCATCACAGAATAAGCCCAAAAAAATAAGGATTACACTACTTAAATGAGCTCTTACAAAAAATATAATTTAATTTGACATCCATATATATATTTTAATTCGGATTTACTCTAAAATATGTAATTCCGTTTTAGAAGTTTCCTTTGAGAGGGATAATGTAGCATGCTTGACCAAACAAACTATAGTTCACCAGAGACAGGATATTTTCATCATTGCATGTTGTCACTTTCATTTTCCAGTGGCTGTAGGTAATGAGGATATGAAGCACATCTCTTCAGATTCTTGACTCATTTTCATCGGTTCAATAATTTGCAATGAAGTCATGCATCTTTAGCAATTTGACTTATATCAATCACTTTGTCCTCAATGTGTTAAATTCTATATGCTTGATCAGGTTCATGAGAAAGCTTGGGTTCTTTTATTTTCTTATGAAAAAAATTGGAATTTGATTCGAGGCAACAGTTATAAGACAATTTTGCCGATTATGTTGTGCATGAGGAGACAGAAGTATCACAAGGGATGAGAATACGATACCTCAAAATATGGTAGTTGCTGTAATGTTGGTCTTCTCCATTTGTTTTGTTTAAGACGTGAAAATTCTTGACTTAAGTCTTTTCCATTTCATTTTTTCCTGCAGCTCCTACTTGTTCAATCAAGCTGAATACCAAGTAGCTTTTGACTGCTTGATAGATAAATCGTTAATGCATTTTAACGTGAAAATTTAGCTTATTTACAAATTTATTCTGTAATTTCTATGCCTTTTATCCTAGAGTCATTTATTATTACAGCTAATCTCTAAAAATTTAAAACTGAATCCTTATATTGTTCTTGTTTTGAGAGGATAGGACAGAGGTGTATGGTCTTAGTATGTATTGTTGTATCGAGTGACCTTTGTGATCAGTTGCAACAAAATGCGCTTTTAAATTAGTTTTAATATCCAGCAAGAACTCTTTTTCATGTGTTAATCTTAAGTTAATATGATAAATGATGCTATACTTTTCTCTTAAGATTTGTTAATTTGACTTGGCATTGATGCATTTGTTGTTTCTTTGCGTTCAGCTTGCCAAGATAGAAATAGAGAAATGCTTATTCAAATAGTTGAAAGAAGAGAAAGCAAAAAGGCACATATAAAGGCCAATTCAATTGGGTAGTATCTTATTCTCATTCAGCTTGAAATTTATCTTTTTGTCTCTTAGTGTTACGTCAATCAATCTTCATTCGGCTACTTAAAAGATGTTTTTAGCCCAGAATTTAATTTGCTTCATTCTAAATCTGCAAAATATGCATGTATTTCATTATCCTGCATTGTAGTTGATGAGCTTAATAGTATTGATTATTGATTCTTCTATCTAAAGAATCTTTGCCTCCCAATCCTACTTACCACGAAGACAAGGAAATGGCACTGTCATAACTGGGGTCAAAATGAGTTGGTTTTAATGGGGTGATATGAGATTGGTATGGAAAATGAGATCAAGGGCTTGATCTGATGAGTCTAATTCAAAATGACTCAACCCAATAAGTATCTAGAATTGTGCCAATTTGTCATATTAATAGATTAGTCTGTTAACCTAATTCTATCAGATTAATAATTAATCTGTTAATTTGATAATATATAATAAATAATATAAAATTAATTGAGTAATGTGTGTATAGATACTAAAATTATAATTTAAATATATATTAAAATAATATTAAATAACTTTTAGTGTTGAACGAGTTCATATATTTAATATTATCAATCTATATTATACAAATTTATTAAAATAAATAATTACATTTAATTTTAATAAAATAAAAATTAAAATTAAAAGAAAATTCAATAAATAAAATTGTGTGAAAAAGTTATTATATAAAACTTAAAATCTAGAATAATATTATATAAATTAACTATTATCAATAAATAAATAATATAAAGTAATAATATATTAATAAATAATAATAATAGTAGTAGTAGTAGTAGAAAAGAGAAATTGGTTGAGTAAAATATTTTTAATAAAAAATACAAATAACAATAAAAGTTTGCAGGTATTACTAATAAAATATAATTACATTTAATAATAATAATAAACATGATGACAATGGAGATTATAATAGTCATAATAATAGTAATTATATTTTATTTAAATTAATTAGTATTATAAATTTAATATTTTAAACACAAGAAGTCATTTAACTCATTTGGTAAATATTGATCTGGAATTAGGATTAATATTGTAATAATTCTGATAAAAAAAAGTAACTTAATTAAGATTGATCCAACATATAAAGTTTGTTTATTAGACTCCTCCTGTAAGATTGGGTTAACCCGCTTTAATAGTTCTAACACTAAATGCTACAATGCATCAAGAAAACAGATTTTGAAAAAGCCCTATGTTCTAAGAGATGTGCACTCATGTTTATTTAATTTTATTAAAACTAGAAACAAAGCTTTCCCGACAGGGAAAAGGACTCAAAATTGAATAATTCAGTGGAGATCCATAAGTAAATTAAGAATAATCATGAATTAAAATCTTTAATCATGCTATCATTTGAATATTAAGATATATACCAAGAAAGTTAAAAAGAATCTTATGCGAAAAATAATCTGTCAAAATATATAAAAATTATTTATTTTAACTTAAATCATCAGAAAATGATTTGATCACTTTGATGGTTCAAATTTTATAATTAAGACTATAGTAAATATAATTTTACAATTTATTATAACATTACTGTTATGTGTCATTTACTTAATAATTAATCAAAATTATTATATGTAATTTTCAACAAACTAGTATTGAAAATTATAGAGAAAATGATTTTGTCAAAAAATATATAAAAAAAGTGAAACATGTGGAAATAAAAAACAAGGTTTGCTAGACAAATATAAGAAAAAACAAAACTGATACAGCTCATGTCCTCAACTCTAGCAGTGAGGACTTAAAACCGCAAAGTGTTACAACAAAAAAACCTTTTTCCCATTCAAAGAAACATGTTCGTACAGTTAAGACAGATGGCGTAATTATAAACATCTATAATTGGCATGAGAAAATACAAAATGAATGTGGGTGTGAAGACTCGTGTATCTCCTACTATTCTGATAGATTTAAATTGATAATGCAACTCCTTCTTTACATTTAAATATACTCAATTCTAAAATTGGTATAACAGGACAAGCAAAATATATTTAAATCAAATTTCTAATAATGAGGAATATTTTTATTCATTGAAGATGTAAAAAATTTTACTCTAAATATAGATCAAATCAAAATTTATAACAAAGTGTTAAAACACTTTTAATATTATGTTGACGGTGAATTTGGATTCTGTCAAAATCCAGCCAACCTGAGAGGTTCTTTCAAGACTCAAACTGGTTTCCGATTGAACAAGATGAAGAACGATGGAATGGAGAGGAAATGCAACAAACATGCAGTATTTTTAACGTGATTCGATCAAAATTGTGCAATATCGATCCCTACGTCCACGGTAGCATTTTATTAATCTGGAGAAAATTTTACAGAGTTTCGATATTTGCTTTCAGCCCCCCTTACAGTAATCTCCTTCCTCTCTTTTATAGAGGCTGAGGAGGTTACAATAGTAATTACACAATTTGTATTTCTGTTATATTAAAATAAATGTACAAGATAGTCTAGACTACTATAAAATATCTTCTACAGACTGGTGGCTGATTTCTGAAGTTTGTTTTCTATGGGTGCTTTTCGCAAGCTAGTCCCACAAACTAAGTTTGAGAGGGTTGCTGCTTTAGGACTTCCCTCAACGAGCCCTTAGTTAGGTGAGATGTAATGTCCGTCAGCTGGGGCTCTGTCTGGGTCGTTGCTGGCCTTCGATCAGTGAGGACAAACTTCACGAGCTCGCGTATAATGAGATGTTGGCCTATGCGAGTTGGATCTCGTTCCTTAGCGAGCTGGAACTTTGCCTCGTTTTATTGCTCATGCAAATAGGGGCCTAGCGAGCTCAACTCTTTTCACTTAGACTCAATCTATTGGAGGGCCTTTGCCAGCCCACTCACAAAACCAGAGAACACATATAATATAAGCCCCCCAACTCTCAGCTTGCTTCGCGAGCTGGAAGTTGAACAGTTTCACTGGCAAAGGGCCTTCTTTTCGGATTACCATGCAGTCAAAGTCTTCGATCAGCTTGTTATTTCATTTGATCCAAGCCATACCTCATGCTATATGTGTCTCATTGTCACGAATGAGTTTGCCTCATTTCTTCCAAGGCCTTTAATGAAAGTGGTCGGGAACTCTTCGATAAGACTTGGCTAGTTTATATAAAGTGTGGGGAGGGGTTCCTCCTCCTTCATTAAGTGAACTGATGGGTATCTTAGACAAGCCCCCTATATTTCTGATAGAGATCTTTTTCGGTGAGGCATGTATGGTCTACTGTAAAAGGTTATGAGGTATGAATGGCCTGCTGCACATGACTCCCATGAATAGCTTCTCTTGTTGGCTATTGGGAGATCTTGTGCTAGCCTTGGATTATTTCCTCTTGATGATGCTGAGGCCTCACCTTTCCAGCCACATCTGCTGGCTTCTCAATCCTAGTGGAAAGGATGAGTGAGAAAGGGAACCGTTAGCTAAGGAGGAGCTCGCGTGTCAGCCGGTCCTTCTACCAGTGCTGGCTGGAATTCATCTCCATGAAGCTAGTGTTCTTTTCTAGAATGTAATAGTTGTAGGCTTCTTTTGTTTTTGACTTGTATTCTGAATTTTCTTGGTGTAAATTTACCTCGTTGAGGCTTTTAATGACTGAAATTTTCCTTCTTGCCTTTTGCATATCGCATTGTGTTTAAATGTTCTACACATCACAGATGATAATATGAATTTTTGCAAATCACAGTAAGATGAGATACTTGAATAACCAGTCAGCAATGCTTCTTGATGAGCAACGAGCTGAGCATCGAGATGCCCTAGTTGTGACTAGTATATAGGTAGGTCACTTGAGAGCTACACCTAGTGAGAAGTCACATGCGGGCTGCGAACATTAAGTCACATGAGAGCTGTAAATTATTAGGTCCCGAACACATGGTACCTAAGCAAGTTGGCCATGTGAGTGATGTGGTGCCTGAGAAAGTTGGTCATATGCATGACAAGGTCGCATGAGAGTTGTGCCTAGTACGAAGTCATACGCGAGCTGTAAACATTTGGTCATATAAGAGCTATGAATTATTAGGTCATGAACACATGATACCTGAGCAAGTTGGCCATGTAAGTGAGGTGTTGTGCATACAGTGCCTAAGAAAGTTGGTCATATGCACGAGTAGTAAAAGGATGCATACACATGGTGCCTAAAAAAGTTGGTCATATGCACAAGTTGTAGATCGCATACATACGGTACCTAAAAAAGTTGGTCATATGCATGAGTAGTAGAAAGCTGTATGCACATGGTGCCTAAGAAAGTTGATCATGTGCATGAGCTATATAGGTTACATGCATACGGTGCCTAAGAAAGTTAGTCGTATGCATGATGAGGTTGCATGCACATGGTACCTAAGAAAGTTGGTCATGTGCATTGCGAGGTAGCATGCATATAGTGTCTACGAAAGTTGGTCATATGCACACTTGATTGCATTAGGACAATGCTAAAAAGTAGGTCATTCTAAAGTGATAGAAATTTAAATCTAAACTCAAAAGGATACAGTTATAAGCTGAAACAGGGGAGCTCACATCTCAAGAGCTAACTTTCGAATTTGCTAAGAATTCTCTCAAACTTTATACATCAAAATTTGGACTGTTTCTACATGCTTCATTACAAGACTAAAATATGGTTCTCACAATGACGGACTGCTCTTGCTCAGGATCCCATTGAGGCTAAGAAGGCTATTGTCCCACAAGTTGTATCATGTATTCTTTTAGATGGCCCCTCTTGTTCAAATCTTCAATCGCATCTTTAAGGGCCTGGTAATTCGAAATGTTGTGCCCGGCTTCATTATGGTAAGCGCAAAACTTGTTCGTGTTTTTATTTCTACGAGGAGTTCTCAAGGGAGTGGGAGTGCTGAAGTCTTCTCTACCCTTTTTTGTCACAAAAATCCTATCCAGAGTGTCCGATAGGATGCTATAATGATCATGGCGACCTAAAGGCTGAGGTCTTTTGACTCTCACTTTCTTCGGAAGCTGGCTATTGAGGTCGATCTTCTAACCCTCGTTATTTCTCTTCTTACTCTACTCAGAGCCACTCACCTTGTCCCTTTAATTTTCTGAACCAAAGGTCTCTTCCCACTTGATCTATTTGGTAACTCGATCGTAAAATTCGCCTAGGTCCACCACTGGGGATTTGTATATACTTTTGTATAATTTGCCATCCTTATGAAGTCCTGCCAAGATTGCTGTCAGGATTCTCTCATTGGATGGGCTCTCAATGTTATCGATCTCGTGTCTGAATCAAGCGATATAATCTTTCAACGACTTGTGCTTATGCTAAAAGATTGTAGCAAGATGACAGGAAGCGCAAGCTGCCTTTTCAGCACCCTGTATTGGTTAAGAAATTTTTTCTGACATTCTTCATAGCTATTGATGCTGCAAGTTAGGAGGCTCATATACCATGTTCAGGGTGTATCTCCCTATGTGGCCAAGAAGATATGACATTTAATCAGGGGATTACTTGTTCAAAGATCCATCTAGATGTTAAACATATCTAGGTAGTTACGTGGATCAATGTCCTATTGTACAGTGGGATAAAAGGGATTTTGAGCTTATGAAGGAGGGGCTCCGTCTCAATTTCCTTAGAGAAAGGTGTATGATCTTCTGAGAGACTTCAATCGTCTCAAGCTTGAGGCTGTGCCTCTAATAGCTTCACCCTCTGAAGTAACTCTTCTACCAATAAAGTTAATCCCTCATATCACTGGCTAGAGGCTTGATGGCTTATCTTATCTTCCTGATCATGTGAGCGGTAACCTAAAGTGTGCTCTTGATTAGCTCTATTCGAACCCATAGCTTGCTGTTGCTGGTGAATGTTCTCGGGTGTAGCGACTTCGATCTACCTTTGCAAACCCTAGGCTTGCACTTGTGTCAGCATTTGTAGTGCCTTGGCCATTTTTCTCAATAAAGCTTCTAGTGCTTCCTGGCATTGGTGCCTTGTTTGTACTCCGTTAGTTTCAAGGGCAGTAATGATAGGTTGGCGGCAAGCTGAGGGGAGCAAACCATTGGCAACCCCAATAGTGGAAGAACTTGTTGTATGACCCTCAAGCAGGTTATTGACAACATCTGGCTCCCTAATGGCTTTTCCCCTTCCATTACAGCTAAATAGAGAATGAACGGGAATATAGAAAATCAACCAAAACTTAGATGAGTCCCCACAGACGGCACCAAAATATTGACGGTAAATTTTGATTCTACCAAAATCCATCCAACCTAAGAGGTTCTTTGGGGATTCAAATTGGCTTCTGGTTAAACAAGATTAAGAATGATGGAAATGGAGAGAAAGCACAACAAATACGCAGTATTTTTAACATGATTAAGTCAAAACCAAGCAATACTGGTCCTTACATCCATGGTAGCATTTTATTAGTTTGGAGAAAATTTTACAGAGTTTCAATATTTGCTTTCATCTCTCCTTATAGTGATCTCTTTCCTCTCTTTTATAGAGGTTGAAAGGGTTGCAATAGTAATTACATGATTTGTATTTCTGTTACATTAAAATAAATATACAAGATAGCCTAGACTACTGCAAAATGTGTTCTACAGATTGGTGGCTGATTTTTGAAGTTTCCTTTCTGTGGGTGGGCCCGTAGTGCTACTTTTTGCAAGCTGATCCCACGAACTAAGTTTAAGAGGGTTGCTACTTCAAGGCTTCCCTCAGCGAGCCCTTAGTTGGGTGAGATGTAATGGCTATGAGCTAGGGCTTTGTCTGGGCCGCTGTTGGCCTTCGGTCAGTGAGGACAAACTTCACAAGTTTGTCTTTGGTAATGCGAGCTCGCGTATAGCGAGATGCTGGCTATACGAGGTAGACCTCGTTCCTTAACAAGCTGGGACTCTGCCTCATTCTATTACTCACACAAATAGTGACCTAGTGAGCTCGGCTCTTTTCACTTAGACTTAATCTACTACCAGGCCTTTGCCAACCCATCTCACAAAATCGGAGAACGCATATAACATATTGAAACTTAGACTAAATAAATTGAAATTTTTTATAATAGTAAATTTTAGACACAATAATTGATAATTTATATGTAACAATAATATATCTATGCATTTATTGTTAATGTATAGTTTGACATTAATTAAAACAATGCATATGAAATTCACAACTCCTACTAATAAGCAAAATAAAAGAGTGATTTAAAACTCAAAATTATCTTTTATATAGTTGGGTTGTTGCATAATGCTATCTTTGCATAGAACCTGCAATCACTATTGATACATACATGTTTTGAGTATGGATCCTCTCCTTTTCTCTTGAAAAAAATTGGTTATGAATATAATAGAAAAATAACTATGAAAATATTTATTGTATTGAAATGATAGGTCCTAATAAAAAAGATTATGGCTCCCAAAATAAAAAATTATGTCTTTTATCTTTCTGAAAAGGAGAAAAATTGAAAAAATAAAATAAAATAAAATATACTAGCTTTAACCCATGGTTGTTGGTGTGAGAATGAGATGTTTTTATTTACTTAATGTATTACATTAAACTATTTAAAATAAATTTTCAATATCAAATAAATTGATTTGAATTGTAGGTGAGAAATTTTTTAGCAATTTATTTATTTATTAATAATCATATAGTCTCACATTGCTTAGGGCAAAAGGTGTTAAAATTAAGGTTTATATATTAAAAATCATTCTTAGTTTCAATTTTTATAGTCTGCTTAATATTTCCCTTGAATACAATGTGTTTGTGGAAGGTGTGTTTATGTTCAGTGTGTGAAAAAGTGATCAACTATGTTGCTTAAAAAGAGGTTATGCTCATTCAGCCATATGCCAAAGTTAAATGTTTCCTATAATCTTAGATGTTAGTAATTGTTATGGATTGAGATTTTAATATAACCAAATTATTTGTCTTGTTGACTTGCTAATTCCTTATGTAACCCTATTGTGGGTTTCATTTCTATTTAGCATATAATGTTGTGCCATCGGAATAATTCATGGGCCATTTTGGTGCTTTCTGTGTATCTGTGGCTTTTGTCATGGTTAATGATACTATTAGATGCTTTGGTTTTGGTTACATTCACCTCACATCAGGTATTTACATATAAAAATTAATAGGGTTGGACCATCAAGAAGTTTGGGCCTGTTACTTGGAAAATTTTCTAAATTGGGTCTTGTTTTAGTTGTTTCTGCATTGCATGCATGTTTGGTTTTCAATTTTGGCTTTTAAATTACATATTGCCATCTGCTTTTTATGGCTAGTAAATCCCACCCTTCGTGATTTGTTCATCCATTTGTCTGACAGTTTGTCTTTTCTAGGGACAAGTTACAAACTATATTTGAAAGCATCTCTTTGGATTATTGCTTCATTCTAGGGCACCAAAATACAAATCTTCAAATTGTAATGACATGTAAATATTATGATTTTGCCCATATATTCATTCATGATCTTTGTGAATGTCATATGCTTAGGTTGTTTTAGAATCTATTTGATGAGCTTAAACTAAAAAATGGTCTGTGTTCATGAATAAGTTAGTTAAAATTATAAGTCTATGATTAGATAAGTGTTATAAGTCTACACAGAATAAATGATAAGTCTAGATAGTCAATAAATTATAAACATATTAGGGCTCTATCTTATATACATATCTTCAATATAAATACATATGCCCAACTTATTATTGAGCACAGCTTTATAATATCTTCTCTCTCTCTCTCTCTCTCTCTCTCTCTCTCTCTCTCTCTCTCCCTCTCTCCCTCTTAACATGGAATTAAAGCCCTCTAAACTCTAGGTATTTTCTCACTTCCTAACCTAATCAAACAAAACTCATTCTTTCTCTTCCTTCTTCTCCTTTCTTTTTTTGATGTCATCAGTCACAATGGTTTCTATCTGGTAGCAATTTTTGGATTACATGTTTGGCGGTAAGTATCTAGCGTCTAGATACAGTATCTGTAGCAGCTGATAATTGCCAATCTTGCCAGAAAATCATATCTATCTAGAAACACGTGCATAAAAGTTCAAATATGTCTAGAGGGTTTTAGAGTGCGTGAGGTAAAGAAAAATAGATCTGGGTTAACAAGGTAATAGATCAATGGATAGCGGACCTCCCTGGGTGGCTCATGTAGCACACGCACTCAGTTCCGAGTGGCAAGTGAAGACCATGTGCAAAAAACCCCAACTACGTGTGGCAGTGCATGAGGAACTTTTCAGTGATACATTTTCTCCTACAACTTCTCCATGTTGGTGTATGCCCTAGAAGCCAATCATGGGATGATTGTTTTTACATACATTGTATTACGTTTTAATGGCAAATCAATTATTTTTTTTTGGTTATATCTACATAATATAAATAAATATAATAATTATCCCTAGAATAATTTGTTATTCTTAAAATGTCCCTAGTCAAGTATTGTTGTGAACAGGGATAGCAATAATGTAGCAAGACTAGCATGTATGATGACTGATGACTAAAAGTCATGGATATGAGATATTAAGTCACTACATGGGTACATGTTAGAGAACAAAATGTACTGGACTGACCTGCTATAAGAATGCTACATGGATGCTTATGTGTCATAAGTAATTCTTATAGTGACCATAATGTATGTAGTAGTCCTTTAACCTGAAATCACCACGGTTCCCTACATGATGAGTTATTTACTTTGACATTGTCTTATGTTACTTTAATAGGGCAGCCTAAAAGGTAGTGGTTAGGTATATCATAAATCATGCGGAGGGATGTGTGTGATCTAGATGGGATTTTGTCCCTCCTTCTTAGG
>JANHAO010008915.1:0-18834 GCA_026873985.1 Saraca asoca | reverse complement strand
CCTGTATATGGTGAGAACAAGAAAACAAATCCATGCGCAGTAAGATAGTGTTTCCTAGGGGGTTCAATAGAGACAACAAAGGAGGCAGCAAAGGGAAGGTTTGAAGAGTCATTTGCTCTGGTAGGTATTTTGTGAGGGTAAAAAGCACGGCTTGTGGAGAAAAGGCTTTGATTTGTAAGAGTTAGAATGGAAGATTCAATAGTGGCGTTGCCAGAGAGGAAGACATTAGTGAAGTTGAAGTTTGTGTTATAGACAAATTCAGTAGCCGAAACTGAGTCCAGAGTGGTTGTAGTAGTGTAAAGGAAGAAGGCAAGGCAGAGAAAAGTTAGTTGAGACATTATGAAGGGCCTGAAAACGGAAGTGAAGGTTTTAGACATAGACTGCTGATTGTGATTCTTGATAACTTGATAAGAATCCCAAGAAGGAAGGAAATAAATATTTGAGGTGGACGATTACCTTCTAGGAACGGCAACTACTATTCGAGTCAAGTCACTACATGCCAATTTAAAATGTTGTTCATTTATGGAATTGTGATGGTGGCCTCTACGGTCATTTATGGGGTCATTTCTCTTTCGCTTAAGGGGTGGAAACTTACAATCGTTGTCTTCCAAAGTTTCATCGAATATTTGACATGAATATGCAATTTAAAATGGTTTTTATGGAAGTGGAAATGTCCTCCAAGGTCATCTATGGGGTCATCTCTCTTTTGCGTAAGGGGTGGAAACTTGGAATCATTATGTTCCAAAGTTTCGTTGAATATTTGACATGAACATGCAATTTAAAATGGTTTTTCATTTATAAAAAAGATAATTGCATATTTGAATTCTTTATACTATTTTCATATAGTGGAGGCCACTTCTATAAATGTAATTTAAAATAGTTTTTTATTTATAAAAAAGATAATTGTATACTTAAATTCTTTATATTATCTTCACGCAGTAAAAAAGAGATGACTTTATAAATGACCGTGGAGATTACTTCCATCTCATTATATGAGAGAAATATAAAGAATTTACGCATGTAAGTAACATAATTCTTTGGAGAAGGACATTTTTAGAGTGGAAACTTGTAATCATTGTGTTCCAAAGTTTCATTGAATATCTGACAAGACTATGCGAGGTAAGGAAAGATAAGGCTTTTGTTGTTACTTGTTTGGGTTCTGTTTAATTCTTGACGGTCCTTACCGTAGAATTTTGGTAGTCATATGATTCCAATGATTGTGTTCTTTCTTTGCACCAATTCAGAAGGAAATAAATCAAGTTCACCAGTATAAGAACATATGTGACACGCAAATGTGTTCAGCTTTTTACAGCATCCAAGAGCTGCATTTTAGGCTTTCTTTCTCATTCATCATTTTTAATCATTCCAAATAAGGGATTAATGAATTCTAATGTCGTCTTTTAATAGAATTCATGATACTTTGATTGATCTAAATTGAAATGATAATAAAAAACAGAAAAGGTTAATAGGTTGGACAATTTATTAAGTATATAGTGATTAAATTTTCCACAGAGTAGTTGTATCAAACATGATTAAATAAGGAAAATTCAGTGAAATAAACTGTTTTTTTATAAAGAGGGCCATTTTTTCCTGGACGTTTTCCAAGCACGAGAATTGGATATTTTTGCAAGACTTTGACTTCCCCCTGGAGGGGGTGAGCCAGACTGCACGTCAGGCAGATTTTTATATATATATGAATATTTAAAGAGGCTAGGATGTGTGAATTGGAGATTGGCTCTCTAAACTGTCGTACTTGTTTGCCTTCACGTGCAGTCATCCAAACGAACTGGTAAAACAGCTCTTCGAAAAATAGGAGATATATATTAATAGGTGACACACGAAACAAAAGCACCAGTGGTCTAGTGGTAGAATAGTACCCTGCCACGGTACAGACCCGGGTTCGATTCCCGGCTGGTGCAATTTTCCTTTTTGAAGTTGTCTGCATCACACGCCTTCTCTAACTGCCAGCGAAAAGAAAAAGATGATACGAGCCCTAAAGGAAGGTAAAATTTGAACATCACAATTCATTTTGGTTTGGTTAAAATGGAAATTTATCCCTAATTTTCACACTAATTTTATTTTTGCCTCCAAAAAAACCTTTTCAATAATTTTATCTACTAACTTTTAAAAAATATACAAACCCACCCACATTATTAACTCTGTCTATTTTGACAATGAAAATTTTTTATTAGTACACATTGACATTAAAGATTTGAATTTATTTATTATTTTAGAGGTAAAATAAATATTTGGTCTTATATTACTTACTAGATCAATTTTATGCTATTTATGATGTCAACTTGTGTGTTAATATTGAATTTTCTATTATTAAAATAAATAGAATTAGAGTTATGGATGAATTTACCTACTTTTTAAAAGTTATGGGATAAAATTATTCAAAAAATTACTTTGTAGAAAATATGAATGAAACTAGATTGAAAATTAAGGATCAAATTTATATTTTTGTCATTAATTTTTTACACACTAAATTTATGCTCGTTTGTTTTGTGTTAGTTCCTCCAGCTAATTTAATTCCTCTTTTCTTAGGCTTAGATATATTATTATTTTCTATAATTTAAGGTATGTTGAATTTCTCTCATAATTATCTATTTGTTTGTTTCTAATAAATGTATTTTTATGCCAAAAAAATATCTCCATTGTTCTAATGAGTATGATTAGTCTGGACGTATTACATTTGCAAATTTTTCAATTTGATTTGGCAAATTCATAATGATAAAAATATCTAAATTCAATTAATTTTGTTTAAATTGATGGATATTTATTAAATCAGTCAATCTCATTAATTAATGATTTAAATTTGGGTTTAACATATAATGATTCTTGAGTCTATTTTACATATTGCATTAGATCTGCAATTTAAATAACAAACTTTATATTAAGTCAATTATTATTAAATGAAAATAATTTTAAAATAAAAAAATAATTATATATTTCAATTCAAAATAAATTCTTATTAAATTTTTAATAGATTTAGATATCTAACGAATCTAAAATCACCAGCTAGACCCGACCTCAGCTGTTGCCTCTTCTAGAGAAATCATATTCTTCAATATAATAATAATAATGTTGCATTGACAAAGCCTTCCCAACTACTCATGTATAATGTGTACATAGCTTTATTATTTGCATAAAATATTTACTGCCCGACCTTTTTTCTTTATTATACACTCTACTTGTTGAATTTAAAATCTTAAAAATTACAATTAGTTGCCAACTTGATATTTCCTGTCAATTTGTGGCTTCATTTCAATTGGAAACTGTAAAAAGAATATGATAAAATAGGCACGTTCTCATTTATTTACCACAGATTTCCTTGTACCATCAAGCTGACGATGGCTGGCAATTTTTTTTACTCAACTTGGTCTTGCCATTTCATTGAGAAATTTTATCTTATTTTTTAGAGTAAAAAATATTTTATTTTGTGAGAAGAGATATAAATTTGAGTGTGGGCTGCTTTGATTACATGTAAAGTTTACAGAGAACTAAATATTTTATATGCTTGTATCTTTTTTTTTTTTTTTATGAATTTAAACAATTCTTCTACTTTAGGAAGGACTGACTTTTGAATTGATCGTGAAACTAATTTTACATTATTATTCAATCACGTATTATTATATATTAAAAATTATTTAAATTTTTTTATTATTAATACAAAATTAATTATTCTCATGTTTTTAATAATGTGATATATTTCTATTTAAAAAATTTAATAGTTGAGAGCAAACTAATTTTATATTCCAAAAAAATAAGGTGAAAATGTTTCATTTTATCATTTTGTTTAAGAAACCATTGAATTTTCACGATGGTTATCAAAGGAAAACGACAGACAAGAGTGAAAACGACTAAAAATTATTGTTTAATGGAAAAAAAGAAAAGAAAAGTGAAAGATTAATCGCCTTGTCTATCACCACTTAGTATAATAAAACAAGATTAAGGATTCGAACTATATATTCAGATTAGCTTTGGCTTACATGTCGTGATTGCAGCCCAATTATTTTTATACGAAATCCCATCCTGATGGGATTAGGTTACTTATGTTTCTGCAGTAGCGTGTTTGAACTTCAACTTGGATGCCTGTCCCTTGAGAAACCTCATTAGTCCATGAGTTTTGTCGTTTCTTTAATTTCTTTTATAAATTAATTCATCTTTTCTTATTAGTTTAAGAGATTTATAATGATCCTGTTCTATAATCACTTGACTACATTAACTGTTTAACTAATTATATTAATAATTAATTAATAGTTAATTTTATCAACTAATAATAATAATTATTTATACAAAGATATTTAATAAAATTAACTGTTTATTATTAATTATTTATATATAAAATATAGATATATTTTATAATTTATTTAAGTATTATTTTATTTTAATAATATTTTATATTTTAAAATATTATTTATAAATTTTTTTGAAAAATATGATAATTTATTATTCACTAGATTTTAAAAAAATAATAATAATTATGATTTATCAAATATTATATCTCCTTTAAAAAATAAATAATTATAATTTATTATATTTATTAAATTTTCTTTCAAGAAAATAAATAATTATAATATATTATTTATTAGACTTTTTTTAATAAACAAATAGTTATAATTTATTGTAAATTTTTTATTAAGAAATAGATAATTTTTGATAAAAAAGTTTATTATTATTCCTGATTGTTATTATTTTTATTGTTATTTCTTTTAAGTGGATAGTAGAAAAATATAAAAAAATGATCAAATAATATATTTCATGCATATTGGAAAGAAAGATCAAATAATATATTCCATGTATATTTGTTTTTATATTTTTTCATGTAGCAAGGTAAGGGTGTCAAAAATTAAATTGTTTGGAGATAATAATATATTTTTGCATCCAAAATGTTAAATTACTAACTAAAAAAATTAGAATCCTTAACTTTTTAAAATTATATTTTTTAGGATAAAAAAATTGATTCAAATAATTATTTGTGAAATATAAAAATAATTTATTAATTTAGTTAAACAATTAAAATCACTTAAATAGATAAAAAATTAATCAAAAAATTATTTTTCAAATATGGTTAATATGTCCTTAACTTCAAAAAAAATAATTTAAAAAACATAATAATATAATTTTAAATTATGATTACAGTCATCGTTATAATTATATCATAATGATTGTAATTAGGAAAAACTTATTACAAAATGAAAATCAGTTTGATCCTCCTAAATCAAGACTTGTCTTGTGGGAAAAAGTTAGAACAAAACTGTTCTTCCCACTTCCTCTCTGGCTTGAAGGAGAAGGTTTCCGCTTCTCATCTTGGCAACAGCTTTGTGATGGAAGTTGTCGATTGTAGCGTGTGAAACGTGATTAATGCACAGAAAGCTATAAGATATAGGTATATACGTGGAAACGGGAAATTGGATGCTTTGGAGTGACGTAACTCATGGCCATAGAAGTCTAACCAATTCAGAAATATACAGATGCTATTATAATTAAGGGATTGAAAAGGTTTGGGTTTGGTGGGGTTCAGGAGATGAATTTACAATTCAGGGCTAAAAATAATTATGAGTCTGTTTGAAAATAATTTTTAGAAATTATTTTTTATTTAAAAAAATAAAATAAAATAATTCATTTGATAGAATTATTTTTAAAAATTTTATTCTAAAATATTATTTTAAAAATAATTTTTAAAAACATGTCAAGACTATTTTCAAAATCAATTTTTAAAAACAAAAAAACAAAGGATTTGTTTGAAAATAGTTTTTAAAAATTATTTTTTATTTTAAAAAAATAAAAAAATCATTTAATAGGACTATTTTTAAAAATAATTTTAAAAATTTTATTCTAAAATGATATTTTAAAAACAATTTTTAAAAATAAGAGATAGTTATTTTTTAAAAATAATTTTTAAAAATAAAAAAATAAAAACACTTTTAAACAAGCTCAAAAACACTTGCAAATAAGTACTATGTTTTTATGAAGTTTGGCGAATAAGTTTCCTGGGGCCACTGCTCCAGTGAAAATTAAGTTTCCAATTTTTTTTTCCTTTCAATATTATTAAGTTTTCTTCTTTGATTTGGTTCTAAAAAGACAAGTAATATGAATCAGCCAAGAATAATATTCAAGATTGCCTTTCTCAATTTTATATAGTTATATTTAATATTTATAACTATTAATTTTTATAATTATTTATTAAATTTATTTATAAATAATAAATTATATCTTATATATATTTTGAAGGATTCAATATGTTTGATTTGAAATAAACTATATGAAAAAATCAAACATTGACCATGTTGTAGTTGAAATTTAAAAATAATTTAATTTATATATTATTTTTTTATTTTTAGAATATTTTAATTATTTTTATATAATTCATTTATTCAATACAAATAAAAAAATATATGATTATTATTCTTATGTTTTTATTTTTGTATTAATATAATATAACATTAATTTTTTTTAAAAAATTATAAAAAATATTTTATATAGATTAATTTATTATTTATAAATAAATTTAATAAATAATTACAAAGATTAATAATTATAAATATTAAATTCAATTATTTTAAAGTCAAAAGTTGAGGAATAATTTATTTTTTTAATGACATTTAGACAGATCTTTCTTTGATGTTGACAATTGAATGGACAAGATGCTCTCTATAGATTCGAAGAAAACAAACAGGTGCTCCATAAATTGCTATCTTGTCGATTTAAATTCCTCTGGTCTACTCACAGTCACTTCATAAGTTGATAACTTCTTTCCTTCCATTTTTCTCTCAACTAATTAATAAATCTTCCTTTTTCTTTCATTTTTTTTTCTCTCATTTTCCTCGCAACCAATCAACTTTTTATCCTTTTTCTTTCCTCTCTTTTTCCCTCCTCTATTTTTTTCCTTTCTACCAATCAAGGCCTAAATGATTTTATTTGCACTTATATAAAAATATTCATTTAAACTCAAAAACTGATTATATAATCTTGCATGATTGAAATGAAATCCATTAATGGTACAAACTAGTTTACATACATCTCAATTATTTTTTTAGGACCATGTTATTAATCTGTTTAAGTTAAAAAATTTGCAAAAAAGAAAAAAATTGTAAAATAACCTCAAACTTGAGAAAATACAATGTGGTCAACACCACCAATTTATCTTTTTTTTTTTTTTTTATGCAATGCTTGTCAAAGAGAACAGCAACGTTATTTTTTCTGTTTAAAGAAATATGGATCATCATCAAGATGACAACGTCTCAACCATGAAATATTCCTCACTTTCCAACTCCTAGCTTACACTTTTCATTTGATTAAAGGCTTTCGTTTTCCACAATTTATAATAAAAATATTATAAGATTTTTTCAAACAAAATTATTAATGAAAAAAGTCTATTTCTCTCCGACTTCATGCACCTCTTTGTTATTAAGAATTTCTTGTTCAACTTTTATTTCAATTATTTTTTTGTAATTTTCCTTTTCATTGAATGTGTCATCCAATTAAGTCCATTCGTAGATTTCTATCACAATCTCTTGCTTTGACTCGAAGTTAAGAGATGAATTTAAAATGTGTAATGAAAGTATATAATTTAGAATTATTTTTTTTTTTTACATATTGTAAGGAATTCTCTTAAAATAATTAGATTATGAAAAGAAAAATTGTGAAATTCCTCAATCCAATCCAACATTCACAATTTTTTTTTAATTAATGGAGAGTGAAAATAATTCTCACCACCTAAAAGAAATCAATAGAATCCTACCACATCTAACCTAACTCAATAAGACAATCCAAAAAATTAAAAGTAATAATAAAGTACTCCCATTAGGGCTGGGTTCCTCTCTATTATATTATTTTTCATCTGAGTAAGATCCCACTTTTTGCCAAACTTCATACACTGACCATAGTCTCCATGTTATCATTTCATATAAAATAATAAACAAATATTACAATATTAAATAGACAATTTGATCAAAACAATATCAATTAGCATTTACATACTATCAAATATCAGTGTAAAAGAATTTTATATTGTCATACATCTATACATCTATATATGTATTATTATATTATTAAAAAATTGTTAATTTTTTATTATGAATAAAAGTTTTTAATTATTTATAATTTTTTTATAACGTGAGATCTTCTTAGATAATATTATAAAATGTCTTATAACAATTTAAACTCTAATAACTATCTTGAAGCAAGATTTAAACTAGTTGATTCTCTTTTTATTATTCATCTGAATCTTCTCCCCTCGACAGATAGATAAGCACCATAATTCACAAACAAAATTAGTGTTGAATTTGGCGGGAGACTGTTATTAAATAACACACACACAGACTTAAAATTCAACTTATTGGAGGATTTGAAGTCCAGCTTGGAGTGATTCAGGGTACGGTTGAGTTCGCATATTGATAAAACTTTTCTTATCAGATGGCATTTCGTCATTTATATATTCATATATTTCTCAATTTTTTTATTAGATTATATTTACTCATTTATGTATTCAAAGATCTTTTACATAATAAATACTTTAATTTTTTGAAAATAATAAATAAATATATTATTTAATTGATTACTAATGGATAAAATAAAGAAGTAGAAATTCACTGGGGATTCTACTTTCCAAAAATATTGCAAGTTATTTATCTATTCTCTTTAAAGTAAGATAAACTTTCTATAAAAAAATTTAATTTTCATTCCAATGCAATCAATTTTGAGTGTTTTTTAAATAAGTTGGGAATTTACCTTCCAAGAAACTTTATGTAAGAATTTATTTTTTATGTGAATCAAATAATCTTTAAATTTTCTATATATATGTGACAAATAAAATAATTATGTAATACGTGTTGTATATGGATTAAAAAAAAAGAAAAAAATATACTTTACACCTTTAAAATTTAATTGAATGACAATTTATACTTTTAAACTTTAAAAGTCTATAAATTACATTAGTAGACTGCAAAAAAGTAATAAATTACCCCTTTAAAATTTGAAAAAAAACTATGAAAATGTTAATTTTCTATTAATTTTGACTTTAAATTAATAAATGTGTTATATAAACTTTATTGAGAGACTTATTTCTTCATATAAAAGATATGAAATTTGGATTAAATGTCATATTTTATTAACAAAATATGAGTTTTATGAACTAAATTTAGAGAATAATTAGAATCAATAACATATTTAGTGTGGATTTTGTATCTTCTAGGAAAAGAAATATAACTTTAACAATATATATGAAACACGTTGATTAGTTTAAGATTAAAATTGATAGACAATTAATATATTCATAGTTTTTATTTTAAAAAAGAAACTTTAAGAGGGTAACTTATATTTTGTTTAGAATTTTAGAGTGTAATTTATAGAATTTTAAAGTTTAAGGGGGATAATTTATCATTCGTTTGAAATTTGAAAGATGTAAAATGTATTTCCTTGTAAAAAAATTAAGAGTTGATTAAAATGAGTTGGAGTTTTTTTTATCAAGTGATTATCATTTATATTTGTAAGGCTTTTGAGTTATAAATCTTTTATTTCATTATTACTTGAATTTATTAGGTGCTTTTTCAGAATTTTTATATTTACACTTAGATTAAAAAAAGTTGTGCCTATTTTTCTTCAAATATTATAGAAAAATGATAAAATAAAAAGAAGGATATCCAAATTCTTCTTCTATGAATTTAGATGCTCTTATTTTTTTGTTTATCATTTTCATGTCATGTTTAGAAAGAGATAAATATAAAAATTTCATATGTAATAAAATCTAGAATTTTTTTATTTATAATAAAATTAAAAAAAACTTTAAATCTAATCCTCTTCGAATATTACGTGAAAATATAAAAGGGAAAAGAAAAAAGTTTAAAAATCCTTCTTCTTCACTCGTGTAATAAAAAAAATTTAAAAATATGCTGTTTAAAATAGTTCAAATATGTTAAGCTCCAGAGTATCCCACCACCTCTTAAAACGGGGCCTACCAGTAAACCACCAGCCGCCAGCAGGAACCGATGGTATCAAAATGACAATAACACCCTCATTCACCAATATGAACTCTGATCACAATTGGAAAACTCCTATGATGCACTGACACTTCATATAGCAGTCGTGTTCGCATGTTGAAAACGTTTTCGATATCGACATTCATCGATATCGACACAAAATGTGTCAGGGCCGTGTCCGTAATTTCAAAAAATTCAGACATCCGTTCTCTATTTCGACACCCGTGTCAAGTTCAATTCTGGAATCGTGTTCGTAATTTTAAAAAGTTCAGACACGCATTCTCTATTGCAATATGTATGTCAAGCTCGATTTTCAACTTATTATTTGTTATGTCATATTATTTAATATTATGAGTACTTATTTTCATATGAAAAAGTAATAATTATAATATTATATATATTTATAAATAAGTATAATATTTTTTAATATTTATAAATATATCATTATATTTTTATTATTTACGTATATTTTTACATAACAATGTCTTATATTTTTTGAAAATATCATATCTTTATATCTGTATTTATATTTTTTCGTGCCCACGTATCGGTATACATGTAACACAGGAAAACTCGCAATGGAAAGACAAAAACCAGTGGGTACCTTAGTCCTTCCAGAATTTCTACCAAACCACGGTAATGCTACGACGGTTTTGCTCATGCTCAGAGAGTGGGTCCCACACATTTTGGATAAACTCTCCTTTCAACATCACAGGTTAGTGCAGCGCTGCAATTTAGTCTCGTGTGTTCTCCATTTAACTCTTGATCCAACGGGTCAGATTATCCATCTCAGTGGTCCCACCAACTCCTGCTTTTTGGTAAATTAATCATTATGATTTTAAAAATATAATAAAAGTACTTTTTCTTAATTTTCTAAAAAATAAAGCCTGACAGTTTGTCATATTCTTTCCGATAATAAATTCTAGTATATATTTCGAGCTCGGCAATTATTGGTCAAGCTGACATGGAACCCAGCTATCTAATCCACAATTGGGGCCCACTGATTACTTGTCATGTAAGCTGGACTATGTCCGAAGACACCAGACAGAGGACAAAGTAATCGCCCATTCGCGGCGTCCCGATAGGTCCATCTCGGACAAGTGGGTCCCACAGACATCCAGGTAACTCCTTTGTATAAATAAATTGAGGTACCATGTTTCGGAGTAACTCAGAGCAGAGCATCAAATTCCTTGTAGACTGACTTGAGCAAGATGGATGGAGAATTGCCCAGGTTTTCTGCAACTGACCGGAGCCCCGACGATATGGACAAATACGGTGACATCGTAGTGAGTTTTGCCGATACAGTTTTCGGGTTCTGGGACGATGTTCAGACCTCGTCGGAAAATTCATCCAACTCCGGCGACTCTCTAGACGATGATGATGAGAATGAGAATTTTTGCACTTCGGAAGAGAATAAAACATTCTGGGAAGAAAAAGAACAGCTTCTCCAGGTACAAACTTTTCTTTCTCTTTTGATCCTCCAATTTTAAATGTGATATCACAGTTCCGTTACTCTCAGAGTTTCTGCAATTTGATATTCAAAAAATTGCAAATTTTAATAGAATTTCATACACAGTAAGTGTTCATAACAAGTATTTTTGAAATATTTCAGTTTGAATTGATGGCATCCATATCTGAGTTCTTAGAAAGTATCTTTCTGTCTTTTTTTTTTCCAGGCAACTTTATGCAGGACTAGCTCAGTTGAGTCAAAAATTCGGCAAGCTACAAAGGATGCTTTAAGGGAATTAAAATTATCGGGTGTGCTATGCATTTGCCGGGAACCGGCGGTGGTTAACGGCTGCCGGAGTTGCTTGAGGAGAGAAATATGCCACCGCCTATTAAACCTTGGCTATAACTGTGGCATTTGCAAATCTAAGTGGAGGAGCTCATCAGAAATCCCATCAGGTAATCAATTAAGAGTGTTTGACGTAGGAGTGTAATTAATTATGAATAATTAAGGTGAATTCTTTTTATCTGTGAAAGCAGTGTTTAATAATTAATTTTATTATAAATATGACTGATTTTGGTATTTTTTTAAAATAAAAATGAAAACAAAAGCTATTTCATTTAATTTATGATCTAATAATAATTTTGACGTATAATTGATTCTGAGGTACCTTTTAAAAATTAATCAAACATCTCAAAAAAAAAAAAAATTAAAAGCCTTTGATTTTAGATTATCCAAAAGTTATGCTATAAAAACAAACCAAATTATAATCCGATTTATTTTGCTTATTCATAACCCAAATTGGCATAAATTCAAATTACAAAATCAAGTGGATAAATGGAACCCACAAAATAAATGAAGGTACGGCCAATAATTTCTTGACATGTCAGCAATTGAACTTATATAACGTCAAGTGGCACTTAATTACTTTTTTGAGAAATTTAGAGTCAAATTTACAAAATTAGATTATAAATAATTTAGATATAAGGTATGACTAACATTTTCCTCTTTTGGTGATAATTATTTCAGGAGAGCACACTTATTTGGAAGTGATGGATAAATCAAACTCAAAAAGAGGAGAAATGAAAGTGGTAATTGAGTTGAATTTTCGTGCGGAATTTGAGATAGCACGTGCCAGTGAAGAATACAACAGATTAATTAGCAGATTGCCAGAAGTATTTGTTGGTAAATCAGAGAGATTAAGAACATTAGTTAAGATTCTGTGCTCAGCTGCTAAGAAGTGCATGAAGGAAAAGAAAATGCACTTAGGACCATGGAGGAAGCAGAAGTACATGCAAGCTAAGTGGCTTGGCACGTGTGATAAGGCGGCGTCGGCGCCGCTTCCCACCAGAGGATACTCCGTCCGGCCACCGAAACCTAGAGCTTCAATGCTTACCTTTGATTTGCTTGAAAGCATTCCCAGTTTGCACCGTTCTGCAGTTGCGGTAGTGTGATCGGAGATGAACAAGAATTTTGACCACCCTTGGATTTTGTCACCGTATTATGCAGCTCTATAACTTTTCATATGGCCATGTTAAATTATTGTAGAAAAGGCTAATGGGAGTTTTGGTGCTTGAGATCTCACAACCAAGAGTCAAAATTTGAAATCGAACAGATTATTAAAGTGAGTAATGTTTTAAAAATCAGAACGGATATTAAATTAAAAAGGTGATTAAATTATAATTTTATTAATTCGATCAAATGATTTTATAATTAAAAAATTAAATATATTAAATTAAATTATATAAAAAATAATTAACATATAATATAATTTATAAAATTTAAATTTTTAATACATAAAAACTCATAAATATAATAAATAAAAATTATTATAAATTTTATAAGAAATTAATAATTAATAAAATATTATAATTATGAGTCATTTATTTAGTATATCTTTTAAATATTTATTTTATAATTAAAAAAATACAAAAAAATCTAATTCAATGGAAAAATAAAAGAAAAATAAAAAAAATGATAGCCAATCAATTTTTAAAAATCGATTTGATTAAACAATTTTGACCATTTTATCTAGTTTGATCTTATCTGACAATAAAAATAATTTTATAATTGAATTAAACTATTATATATACTGATTCTTAACTCGATTCGATCTTCAAAATGTTAAAATTAATGTATTTTCATTCCCAACAAATCTACAAAGAGTGTTCAAGATGTGAAGAAGTTGAATTTGAAATTTTAAATCCATTTAAACAATAGATCTAAATGAGTTACTTGGTATAAATTTAGGTTTGCTTAAGCTTGACTAAATGTATCCCTATGTGAGACCTTTAATTTTAGATTTTTTTTTTTAATTTTGAAGATAAATCTATATGTTTAAGCTTGCACAAATCTATCTATGGATTGCACTTAGTATTTTTTAACTTGTTTCTAGCATGAGCTTTTTTTGTATTACACTAAAAACAATAGAAAATTAGACTGAGAATAAGTACCGTTTATCATTACATAAATTACCTAAGTTGTTTCCACAAGAAAAGAATGACTTATTGAAGTAATGGTAAGTTTCAAAGAGTATGCTATGGAATATTATTAGCATAATTCACATTGATATGATTCTATGCAACAATTAAGTAGTTTGCTCTAACAGTATATATGCTATTGGCAAATCTTATTCAAGCTAATTAGCTAGTGGCCCAAAAATAGGATTTTGGGGTTTTTTGAATTGAAACATATGTTATTGAATCAAAGACAATGAATAATGTTTGCTGTTTCCATTCCCTACTATTCTCTAGTCCTAAATCCTTGATTGTATCCAAATATTGTGAAAGAGGACCTAAAAAACACTTGAACCAAAATTTCGATCTAATAAATATGTTAGCTTTATAACCACCTGGCAACACAATTTTTAAGTGACAGTATTTATAAATCTCTAAACATTCTTCCACCTTAAATTAGCATTATAATGATGATCGGTGATATTTTCAATTGATCTTTTGTCATACTTTGAAATAATGACATTCTGAAAAGCCTATAAGGTTGGGAAACAACTTTCCAAACTTGTTTAGCAAGCATAACTTGATTAAAGAAATCAAGTTTAAGTAATCCCAAACCCCCTTTTGAAATTAGAATAGACAACAAATGATTCTTTTTTTGAGAATCAAACTGTCCTCACCAGAAATTCTTAATGCATGTTTCCATTTGCCTAATATGTTGCTTGGAAAAATACATAGTTGCCATATGATACATGGGCAAACTTTGAAGGACAAAATGTAAGTCCGCCACCTTGAGATAATAACCTGACTTTCCATCCTTGTAATTTTTTACTCAACTTATCCACTAAATCATTACCAATATTCACCCTATCCTTAGGACTATCAATGTATGTACCAAGGTATTTACCAAACTTTTACACAAGTTTAAACCCAAACTTCTCAACATGTACCTTTTTGATATTCTTAGTAATATTATGATTGAACCATATCTCTATTTTGTTGTTGTTGGCCTTTAATCCAGACATCAATTCAAAATTTTCTAGGATATAAGATATATGTTGATAAGATTTAGGTGCTACCTTGAAGAAAAGCAATAAATCATTAGCATATAAAAGGTGATGAATTGAATGTGCATGTCTACTGGCCTTAATTCCTTAAATATGTCATTGTTGCTTAACTGTAACCAACATACAAGATAAAACATTCAAGCACAAAATGAAAAGACACGGAGATAATGGATCTCCTTGTCTCATCCCTCTATTTAGAGAAAAACTTTTAGTTGGTGTTCCATTTATAATACCTTCATATAAAACAGTGGTAACACATTGCATAACCAATTGAATCCCTGGGAAATCCATAAAATGAAGCACTTCCTTTAAAAAGTTCCAAAAAAGATAGTCATAAGCTTTGAAGAAATCAATTTTGATTGCAGCCCAAAAAGTTGATCTACTTTTACAATTCCTCATATATTGCACTTGTTTAAAGGTGAAGAAGATATTGTCTAATATCAACCTTCCTTTAACATAAGTATTTTCATATGGGGAAATGATTTCATCCAAGATTTTTTTAGCTTAGAATTAAGGTCTTTGAAATGAACTCATAAGTCATATTGCAAAAACTTATAGGTCTAAAATCATTAAAATTTTCTTGGATATGTCCCTTGGGTATGAGACAAATTAGAGTTTGGCTAACTACTTTAAGCAAATAACCTCTGTTAAAGAAAGACATTACCATATTTATGATCTCCTTAGCAATGACTATCTAGAGCTTATAGAAGAATCTTACATTGAATCCATCAGACCTTGGAGCTTTGTTTGGATTTATTTTGAAAAGTACACCTTTAGTTTCAGCTTCTGTGATAGGTTAGGACAAGATATTAAGATGCACATGATTAAGCTTAGGAATATTGAATTGTGCAAAATTAGAATTCAAAGTTGCAATCTGTAGCATAGAGATCAAATTTTGAAAATAAGAAATAGCCATTTTAGGGTCCTTGATTTGTTCAATTCTAAATTTAAATCTCTTTCTATTTATAATTGCATGAAAATACTTTATGTATCTATCACCATTAGCTAACAAGGATTGTCTAGCTTTATGGGCTAACTTAATCTCATAATAATGCATGAAAAATTCAAGTTGTTTCCTTAAATCTCGCCAAAAAACATGAGTATGTTGCTAAATTTGTAACTGCAGGTTTTTCAACATGGTTTCCAACTTAGTTATTTTAAATTTAAGTCTACCAAAATACCATTTCTCCTAGTTCATTAAAAGGTTTTTTTTTTTGGTTTCATTCAGCTTCCCTACTAATTGATATGCATATGAGCCATTTCAGTTCTTACTCTAAGCTTGCTTAACATCTGCACACTAATCATGAGCAAGCCACATGTTATGGAATCTAAAAGCATATTTTTTATAGACATGAGCTTCATAAGCATCAACTAATAAAAAAGAATGATCAAACGTAGAAAGAGGGAGGATTTGAACATAAGACTCAGGATACAAAGAAAGTCTCTTATCATTACAAAAGGCCTATGAAGTTTTCCCCATACTAATTCAGCACCCCTTGTTATTTGTCCATGTAAACCATAAACCACTAGATTTTAACTCAATAAGACTAGCTTTATTGACTACTTCTTGGAAATTAGTAGAACCAACAAGTTTAGAACATAGGTTATATTTGTCTGTGACCTTTAGCACTCGATTCAAGTCTTTTAAGATCAGCCAGGGTAAATGAAACTAAGCACTAACTTTAACAAAATGTTGCCAAAAATTGTGTTTATATTTCACCTGAGGAGGGACATACACACCAGAAATGTACATTAAAGGCTTGTTGTGTTTTTCAATTTAAAGATGGATCCAATTTTGAGTATCATTTATTGGTAAAACTTTATTTTGATTAGTTTAAGCTCAAACCAGACCACCTCTATGCCCTTCAACATCAAGTCTAAAAACTTCTTAAAAACCAACTGACTTTAAGATTTTGCCGACTTTGTTAAGTGGTTGCAAAGTTTCTAACAAAAAATAAAAGTTTGGCTGATACACCTTTATATGTTGCTTTAGTCTATGAATTATAGAGGTGCAATCCAAACCTCTTAGTTCCATGCTATAAACCTTATGGCTAGTGAGGAAGTTGTTGAGAGACAACCTTTAACCCTAAATGAAATTGTGAAAATCTCTACAACCTCTTATAGCAAAAGTTACATTTCATCAAGGTCAATAAGTCTACTATTCTCATCATGTTCTTCCTATATCTAATTATAAACATTTGGCTCCTCACCTTCCTTAATTTCTTGCATAATAATAATAATTTTTCTTCTCTTATTTTCTAAATTATTATGATCCCATCTTTTTTTCTTATTGCATTCCAATAAATGAGACCTCCATGGATGAGCAACTTGTAACAAATTTATCTTAGTAAACATTGTGGATGCACATTAGAAAGATTAACATTTGGTGGAGTGAAAGTATTAGCCTGGTCCAGTATATCCAAAAGAGAAAAGCAAAAAACTAATTAAGTGGGTCTAATGAGAATGGCCCAATATTAGTGGGTGCATAGGTTAAAACCAAACCATTTAGATCCAAAATGAAAATTCTTTGAAAAGGTACAACTGCCATATGAGTTAAAAGCTCTCCCAAGGCCCATATAAGTAATGCCCAGGCTTAACACATGTCTAAGATGAAGAACATCTTGGAACCAAGTAGAAAGTAATAGATTGTAACACCTGAAAAAATTTTAAAAATAAAAAGAAAATTAAAAATAAAATTAAAATTGAAAAAGGACTAAATAGAAAGATCGATAGGACTAAATTGAAAAGATTTATGGAAACTGGGCCTTTGTTAAGGCGGCACAAAATTTTAGGCCATGTAAAAGGCAGTGCAAACAATGGGGGTTAAAGTGCAAAACTATATAAATATTTTTATTTATAAAAAGATTGGCCCTTCCCCGGAAACCAGCCCCCAAACCGGCTCTTCCTCCTTCCTCGAGTTCTTCTTCCCAATTCATAGGCTTTTTCTAGAACCTTCCGGAGTCTTCTTGACGTCGGCATATCTCCGACCCTTTCCTCAGTCCCAATGTGCCATCGGGAGTTGCGTAGTAGGTTTCGCTGTCTCTTCCGCTTCGGCCAGCTAGCCTTGAAAATTCTGCAGTTGCCGGTGAAGCTAACCATTGTAAGATTTGCTTGGCCAAGATAAGGGAGAGAAGGTAATCCAATTTCAAAATTTTTTCCTTCTCTTGGCTGAACAAACCTCCCAAAGATCCATTGATATGAGGTCTCAAAATAACCTAGATCAAATCTAGAATAAAAGTAAGAGCTTACTAACCTTTAGTCCAACTCAAGCACAGCGGAAGATGAAGGATTCTCTATCACCATAGCAATCCTCCAGGCCAGGAAAATCCTCAAGATGGCCTCAAGAACTCATCTCCAAGTGCTAGCTTGCGTGGGAGCTCAGATGGGACGAAGATTGGTGCCAAAGGTCGGAACTTTTTCGATTCTTCTTCTCCCTTTCCTTTCGGCTTCTCACCGAAACTTGGCTTCTTGTTTCTTCAAAAACTTCTTCTTCTTTTTTGTCTCAAAGTCGGTCACAAATAAGGAAAAGGAGAAGCATGAAACGATGTCATTTTGGCTCCCTTTGCTTAAGCCAAAATGGCGTCATTTTGGGGCTTATGAAAAACCATTTTTATATATTAGAAAACTGCCCCTCAAGTTTCCAAAAACTTCCTTTCAGCCCCAAAGCAATTTCACCAAATTACAATTTAGTCACTGAATATCAAATGTGTCCAAAACTTAATCATATCATCAGTCATATCATTTCTTGTTATGCGTATGACCCAGTAGGCTCCCGATCTATTTGTAAAAGTCCAAAATACCCTTCAAATCATTTGAAGGCATATTAATTTCTTCCAAATTAATCAATTAGACTTTAAGCTATAAGTGGACTCTAGCAAGCCATT
>JANHAO010008914.1:0-18941 GCA_026873985.1 Saraca asoca | reverse complement strand
TAATCCTAGGCTTTTTGCATCTGATATTTTCTTTGATTATTTCTTTACTTTCTTTCTTTCTTTAAGTAATTTCTTCTTCTATTTTGTATTCTTCTTTCTTTCTTTCGCTTCTCTTTATTTATTTCTTTTATTTCCTCACTATTGATTTGGATAGTTGAGTTGTAAAGATTCTAGTAATTGATATAACTTCTTTGTGGGATCGACTCATATTTGCTAGTACTAGCTACAACTACACCATGCACTTGTGGAAAACAAACATCATAAAGGAATAAAGAATGGGAGAAGAAGAGGAAGAGCAACAGAAAACACAGAGCTTTTAATACATTTTTTGGCCAAATCTGGATAGAATTAGATCTTATGTCCACAGTAATATATTAGTTTAAAAGCATTTTTACAAAGTTTTAGTATAATTGCCTCAATCCTCCCTAACCTTCATCTCCTTCCTTATATTTATATAGGAGAGGAGGTTACAAATGTAATTTTACATGTAGTAAATTTATTAAATCAAACATTTAATGTACAAGATAGGATGGACAGACTAAAATAATGCAAGTCGGCTTCTACATATTGGCTTTTGTAGGTGGGCCCCGCGTGTTTGCTGGGCAGTTCATATGTTGGTCTCCTACTTAACGAGCTCTCAGGTTGCTGGTCACACCTCGTAGGCTAGATTCTTTGGTCTAGGGGAGTTACTATCTTCTGATGTAACGAGGTCGAGCTCGAGCTAAGGAGATCACTAGCAGCATAAGCTAAGACTTAGTGCTTTGAGGGTCCTGCGAATTGAATTCTTACCACACTTGGGCCACTTGCCAGCCCATTGTGGATATTCTGGATTTCATATATAACAAATATTAAAAAGATAAAATTCATATAAAAAATAAAGCTCATGATCAAAATACATATTTTGTCTTATACGCTATAATGGTTACCCCACGACCAAGTACAGGAGCCTCAATGAGTGTAGGTTGTCTAGAGGCAGGTGCTTTTTCTAAAGATGAAGGTGTAATCTATGATGGTGTCCCTTATGTCTCTTAGGATAGGTCTTGCTACTGGTGCCATTTTGTCTATGTCAATGCCTATGCAGGTGGCTCCATTTACTAAATGTAGGTCATGGTATGGGCATGAAAGTGTAGCTAAGTGGAATGACAGCTAGAAGGCTCTGATCGGCTATCATGAGCAAATTGCTACTAGAGGAATGATGGGGGGAGGCTCGTCTTTGGCAACACTATCCTGTACCTCCTTGTCCAGCTCTGTAACCTATCATATGCAAATATTCACACATGACATAATTAGAAAATAATAATATATATTGAAATATGAATAAAGTAATTTAGCACTCATATGTACAAGTAACAAATTAACATGTCACACATTGAATGGTAACACCATTCATTTGATTGCTCTTCCACATCATCTTCATCCTCTTCTTTGTCTTCGTCGACATTACCCTTTTGTTCTACATCTATTAGCCCATCTACTTCCTCATATCCACCATCTTTATCATGCAAGCTAACAATTGAATCATCTATTGGAATCAACTAAGATGTATATGACATATGATCATTCTGATAAGGATATTTTATTATGTGTTTATCCTTAACCATTCTAAGAGGCTTGATCTTTATAGTAATCCACCAACCTTGCTTATTTCTCTTTGTTCATGGGTATGATGCATAATACACTTGTTTTGCTTACTGTGCAATGATGAAGGGATCATACATGGCATATTGTCTTGTATGTTTAATCTTAACTATGACATATTGGGGTTGCACTTTTATACCATGGCCTAACATAGGATCAAATCACTTACGGTTGAAAATTACCACCCTTTTGATCAACAATCCTAAATACTTAAGCTGTAAAATCTTTTTAAGGATGTCTTAGAAGTCATCTTCCCCTGTTATGACATTCCTTATGCCCTTCATAATCTACTCCACTATATATTGTTTTTTTTCCTTTGACTCTATTGGCATGTGTGAAACTCCTACATTCTTTATCAAATCTAACCTCCTTATAGAACAACATGCTTCTTTTTTTACAACAGTCTATTTTCTGATATCCCAATTCTAACTTCTTCACTAACTTCCCCATTTTATAAAAATTAGGAGGAATAGTATTTTCAAATAAGCATGTCCCGATCATAAGTTTCTTAATCAGATTAAAGTTTAAGTCAAATTTTATGCTTAAAATCCTCATTACTAATAACAACTTTGAATAGTTAGTACAACTTATCCATAATGGCCGATGTGCAACTTCTAACATTTCATAAAAGTTCTGAGCATCCCTATTTGGATGCTCTTCTACATTACATTCAAAGTGAGCTGTAATGTCGGGACAACCAGCATCCAACACTATATTCTCATACCTATTACTTGCATCATGCAAATCCTATGTCACACCACTAGAAGACTCACCCTTTTCTATAAGTCTCTCCTCACCATAATTAGTCCATAACCAATAATCATATTAAAATCTAAATCTATATAAATCAACCTTAACTTCATTAGGAGGTATAAATTTTCTACATTTATGTTTAAAGCACATGCATCTTATTTGACTATTATGTAAATAAATTAGTTGAGCTTTTGTAAAATCGATAATTCTTCCATCTTATTAAGAAAATTCATCTTATATCCATTACATTTTAGATGAAGTCTATCATATATCCACCTACAATATTTTGGAATTTTCATATTCTATTTTTCAAAGTGAATTGAAATAGGAGAAAATTATTAAATATTTATGGAATTATTTAGGAGAAACTATTTATAGAATTTCTATATTCCATAAATAGTTCTGTTATTATATTTACTCCTACTTAATAAATAATAAATAATAACTAAATCTATTTACAAAATTAATAATTAATATCTATAAAACAATTACTAATTTAAAAAATTAACAAAATCAAAATATATATAATTTCTAAAATAAAAATAGGTTTTAACTCAAAATATACACAATTCCTAAAGTAATATCAACAACACTATTAAGTTTATCATCTAACTACTTAATCATATTCAATTTAATTCAAAATATATATAATTCCTAAATATAATTCAAAATATATAATTAGTTAGTCCTAATTCAAATATATAAAAAAATACAACTAATAATTAAAAATTAACTCCCAAGACATGAAAAATTATCAATAATTAATCAAATAATAATTAAAAATATATATTAATCTTAGTGTCTAAGCAAGAAAAGTGGCCAAAAAAAAATTCGTACACAAAATGAAGTTCAAAACTCCATAAAACAAAATAAGAAAAGCCAATTAAATTATGAAACACGTAATAATTAAATAAAACTAACCAATAAAAATATAGAAAAAAGCAGTTAGAATAATTTAATTAATTTAGATTTGTGAAAATACCTTAAAAGCACAAGAATCAAGATGAAAAAGTAAAAAAGAACTCTGATCCAACAGAGGAAGCATAAAAGAAGGAAAATGAGCAGTGGATCGCATGCTCAGTAGTTTAAAAGTTTTTGAATTTTTTGACATATTTTTTTATTAGAAATCCATTATACAATAAGTTCCATCCAAAAAAGTAAGCAAAATTTTTTAAAATTTGTGACCATTTTTTGACAAATTTTCTGAAGGAATTTACTATATGATGGATTTTTTATAGAAAAATTTGTAGGAAATTTTTGTTAGAAATTACATGATTTTTTTTTTTTTTTTTTGTAGTGAACAACCCATCTTAGAAGACTTAGGAATAAAATACATAAAAGCAAGCATCCACACAGGTTTAAGTGTCATATTAAGCCTAATAACAATAAGATCAACATTGGGACTTAACAAAAAACACTCTGCATTATTTGATATTTAATAATTTAAGTTCATAATTAATTACCACTTATGTTAGTCGACACTAAAATTCTAACACATCTATCTTGTTATAATCATTAGAAAAAAATACTAACTAAAATAACATATATAATAAATATATTTAGAACTAATGGGAGTTATGTGATTTTTTTTTTCAAATAAAAATTTTATAATCTGAATGACTGTATATTAATTTTACGTGTGATGGAAAGAACATTACTTTTTAATAAAGATTATGAAAAATCAATTACGTAATTGAATATAAGATGTATAGATAAATGATTGCTTAATTATATATACTGAGAAAGATATATTTAATATAATTGATAATTAATTGATTATATAATAATTTTTGAAATATAAAATCAAGTTAAGAACAATATGACTAATTAATTAAATATTTTTTAAAATTATAATACTTACAATTTGACCTATATCATAATTTAAAATTATATATTAATTATTACAACATAATATAATTTTATTTTAAATTATTTATTTTAGTTCTTAATGTCACTAAGCTTTGAGTTCTGGTTTCGTGCACCCTTGGATATTGCTCCAATCAATGCAATTATTACGTACAAGTTATGAACTATTGGTTTGTTTAATATCACGGCAGAAAATCAGTCATGCGGTGAATATCATGATACAAATAAAAGTTACAATTTATAATTTAATTATTACGTGATTTTTACTGCATAATAACTAATTTCTATTGTCATACTAATCAAACACTAAATAAAGCATGTGCTTTTAAAAGGAAAGTTCTAATTACTACAAGTATTTTTTCCCCATGCTGTTGGTCAATGGCGTAATTTGACTGTTGTTTGAAATGCTATTCATCTTGTTTTGATATATTCTTACTTGGATGGCTTAGTATCATAAGGAGGCACGTAATTGTGTGTAACGTGATAAGGGTAATGAATAGTTAATTCTTTAGAATTGGAGTGAGATTTTTTTTTTCTTGCTTAAAGAAAGGGAAAAATTACACTTTTACCTACATGTGGTTTGATTTTAATTTTAATTTATCTATCGGTGATTTAAAGTATTATAGAGAGGCAATACATGGATTACACTGTTAATACTTTATCAATATGTATTAATTTTTCTTCTAAATTTAATAAATTTTATTATATATCAATCACGTGCTCCTTAATTAGTCATATTTTGACTATAATTACACATCATTGTTCTTAATTACCTCTTTTGCCTAAATATAAAATCAAAGAAATTTTACAAAAAATCAAAAATAATTTTTTCTTTAGAATTTAGGATTTAGGCATAAAAGAAAATTAGAAATGATAGGGTGAAATCATTATCAAATTAAGATTAATTAAGAAACACATGACTGACAAGTGACAAAAATTCACAAGATTTAGATGGAAAATTAATACATATGGACAAAATATTAACAATGTAAACTACATTTTACCTATTTACAATATTTTAAATTACGAATGAGTAAATTAAAACTAAAGTCATATCACATATGAATAAAATATATTTTTCCTAAAAGAAAATTATAGACACATACAATAAAATTGAAATTTTCAAATTCAATATTTATCATTCATTATTAAGGTTTGAAGCTTTGTTGTAAGAATTTTCTGTCTCAATAATAATCATTCAGATTATTAAAAGTTAAATCGTGGTAAGTCCAATGTTTAATAGTTATTCAACGACTCATATTTCTATTTTCATCCTCAAATCATCCAGTGCTTATATAAAAAAATTAAAAAATCATACAAATTCTAATATATAATTTTAAAAATTTTAATGGGTCATGAACACCCCGCCCCTGGTAATCTACCCCTCTGCTTGTAGAAGTATGATCTACTTATGTTTATGTATTTACTAAACAATAAAATAAGGTAACTTCAAGGTTCGTCTGCATCTTGGAAACAGAGTGGCATTATTCATGCAGAAGCCTAGATTTTACCTTAAAGTAATAATAATGTTTAATAATAGATCAAGGGGAATTAATGGCGGTCATATAATCAATAATATTTCCAAGTTGGATGCATTTAATATATATAATTATAAGATTTTGATCTTTTATTCGAATTTTTCTATGTCTTTCTCTGTACATCCTTCATCACATGAACTACATCCTCTAATTCGAATCTTCGGCAGACTTTTCATATGTAAAAAAGTCCAAACCACCTCAAATCGTCTTCTCAGGAATTGATCACATGCTTTGACCAATAAAAGAATTTCCGTATGCTTTTGAATCAAGGGCGGCTTAACATTAGCCGTGAAATACTACTTTCTTCGTGGTGTAAAGAGATATTCATGTACAGAGAAATTCAAAAGAAAAAAATAGAAGAGAGTAAAATGCTCAATTATATGAATCCCATCTAAATGAATTTCACTATTCTCATTGTGTCATTTTCACTCTTCTATTTATGTAAGAATTTCTTCCTCCGCCAAAAGGAAGAAAGAATTTCTCAACGTTGGCCTAATCAGGAAGGCTGGTCAAGCACTACTCTGCATACCATTGGAAATTAGTTAAATATTATTTCCAACCTGATCCAAATGAATCAGCTACAATCAATCAAAGGCGTCCTATGCATATATAAATAAACCGCCGAGAAAACATAAAATTAATCTAAATTCTGCAATCATGGCTTCGATGAATGATAACAAAGGAAGAGATAATCTCTTTCAGGCCCAAGCTCACTTGTACAGGCACGTATTCAGTTTCCTATCCCCTTTGTCTCTCAAATGTGCTGTACAACTAGGCATACTGGATATCATCCACAACCACGGCCAACCCATTACTCTTCCCCACTTAATCTCAGCTCTCAAAATTCCGGCAACAAAAGCCAACTGCATCCGGCAACTGATGCGCTTGTTGACACACAACGGCTTCTTCGAAATAATACAGATGAAAACCGATCAACAATGCGAGGAAGGAAACGAAGCGTATACTCTAACTCCGGCATCGGAGCTCTTAGTAACAAGTTCTGACCACTGTTCATCTTCAATGGTTATTGGATTCCTTAATCCGGCTGTGCCCAACGCATACAATTATTTGTCCGATTGGTTTAAAGCTGACGAGCCGACGATTATAGAGACTGCGTTTGGAGTGCCGCTGTGGGAGTATATGAATCAAAATCATGAAATTTTTGAGGGTTTTAATGATTTCATGGCTAGTGATTCCAAAGTAGTGAGCTTGGCACTCAGAGATTGTAAGGCTGTGTTTGAGGGTTTGGATTCGGTGGTAGATGTGGGAGGGGGAACTGGAGCTGTTGGGAGGGCTATATGTGAGGCATTTCCTGAATTAAAGTACACAGTGTTGGATCGTCCACAGGTTGTGGAAAACTTGTCAGGGACCAAGAACTTGAGTTTTGTTGGTGGGAATATGTTTGAATCAATTCCTGAAGCTGATGCTGTTATTTTGAAGGTACATCTATATATAAATTAGGATGCAAGCATGCACACTAACATAGAATAGTCATATACAAAGTTACTTACAAATTAATTTTCAAATTCTTTAATTTCATTTTTATTGTGTTAAACATTGCAGGCAGTTTTGCACAATTGGACCGATGATGACTGTCTAAAGATACTGAAAAAATGCAAAGGAGCAATTTCAAACAATGAGAAAGGAGGAAAACTGATCGTCATAGAAGAAGTGATGGATCAAAAACAAGACAATGATGAAATGACTCAACTTAAGCTACTTGTCGACATAAGCATGACGACTCTGGTCAATGGAAAAGGAAGAAATGAAAAAGAATGGGAAAATCTCTTTTTCAAATCCGGCTTCAAAAACTACAAGATATTTCCCATATTTGGCTACAAGTCTCTCATTGAAGTTTATCCTTGAACATTGTTGTAATTTAGTATTCTACATGTTTTGAGTTAAAATAAAATATGTTACTACTGGCATACTTAATGATCAATATAATAATATTTGATCTTATTTTTAAAACTTTTTCCTTTTAATATATAATATTTGAGTTTGAATTTAAGAAGTTGCATATGTGTCAGGTGATTTGTTGTTTCTATTATAAAACAAGGCCAGAATGTAAATTATACCTCTGAATTATTGGGTGTATGCAAATAACTTCCTAAATTGTAAAAACGTGCAAATTACTTATGTAAGTTTTCAATTTGTGTCAATAACTCTTTACAGTTAAAATTACATAGACAATAAAAATTGATTACTTATTTTCACATTTATATATTGACACAGGATAAAACCCTTTTGTTTCTTTTTTTTTTCTTCTTGGTTCTTCTTCTTTTATTAAACAAATGTTACAGAAAAGATTTCATAAATCCTTTCCCAAGAATTCCTTCAAATTCTGCTGGTGTGTGTTGAACGGAATCCAATCGTTGCAAAATTTGCTAGTATTTATGGTTCAAGGACCTTGTTTCTATTTTAATTTTGTCAAATTTATGTGTATTAGACCTTATCTTTTACCTGTGGGGGAATTTCTGAGGATTATTAGTTAGGTGCAGTAGATTGATCTTTCGAGCAAAGACATAATTCTTAAGATAATGATATTTGACATGAAGCATGGAAAGAACTGAGCACTCATTAGTGGAGGCAGAACAAGCAACCAACTTACATCGTCTTAACACGGGGTAATTTTTTTATGCTTCTTGTTGGATTACTTTGTGATTAAATGGCTTTAATTGATGGTATAAGGCTTTTCAATTCCAAGGATTTAGATGTTCCCTTCATGTCGAGTATTGTTGTTTGGCGCTTTTTTCTTAATATTATATTGTTTCTTAGATTTTATTAGGAGTCTGGGTATAGTTTCCTTAATATATTAGGAGACTCTTGTTTTATTCTCTTGTATTTTGTACTTTTATTATTTTCTGGCCATTGAAGATTATTTTTTTTTTTCTGCTTCTCGCTTTTTTGTTTGTATATTCATCTGTTGTTCTTTACTATAGTAAATTCCAAATTTTCAGATGACAAATTTTTTAAAATTTTTTCAGCTAATGGCTTTACTTGGTTGCATTAGACTATCACATACTGCTAGTTTAAGGATGTTGAAAGCTAAGCATTATACTATATTTGTAATGAGACATTGTTTTTCCCTTAAGTAGTATTTCTTATCCTACTTCAAAATTTTAATTATGTATAAACTTTTAAAGTTGAGTTTATTTAATTAGTTCTTTTATTATAATTGATAAATTAATGTTAAAATGAATTTCGGTTATCTGTTTGGATGAAAGTTTAATTGTTGGAAATTATTAGCATAAATTAAAAGATTGGATTAGTAAATATAGAATGAATGAAATTATTAAGATTAAATAAAAGTGTGAATAGAGAATGAACTGGCTTAAGTTTAACATAAAATAAAGGATAACTCAAATAATGATAGTTTAAGAAATTATCACTAAAGAGAAGTGTTGATAGATAAATAGGAGTGTCAATAACTCCACTCACTAAGATAACAAAAGACAACAATAGTTAAATAAGTACATAGATACATCGGAGTCACTTATTATATCAATGAAGGGAAATGTTTTCAGTGATTGTAAGTGATAAAAAAAATTAGTAAAGTAAATATGTTTTCTTTTTTTATTATTTTTTTATAAATTTATTTATCAGATTTTATCTTTAATTCTATAAGTGTAGAGTATTATACATATTTCATATATAAATGAGAAAGATTGAATAAGATTATATTATACTTCAAGCAAGTAGAACTTTAAATTGTCAATCAGTTAATTTATTCGTCCCTCTCTTATTTAAATAAATCCAGCCTAGACATAACTTGTCTATATATAATCTATGTTGCACAGACACCGACACATAGACACGCGGACACGTGGACACTGATACAACATTATCAAAAGTGTCGGTGCTATTTTTACATAGTAAATGAAGTATCGATGTCGATAAGTATTGAAAACGGAAACGTTTCCGACATGCGGATACGACTATTATATGAAGTGTCGGTACATCAAAATGTATAACGATAAAGTCCAAGCTGTCTGGTTTACTTTCAAACTAGCAAATGAGAGGCTCTGCTGCAAGGAACAGATGCCGTCTCATTGAAATGTTTCATAGACTGCTAAAAATCTCTGCAAATGGGAAGCTTATTTCTATGTCAAATTTGTGTGCTAAGATTTCTATTGTCTCATACTCTTTGTTTTTAGCCTGTCTTTCTTTGGTAGTACCTTCCATTTTGGTCGTCCCATCTCATTTTCAACCATTTCAATGGCTAATTCATCAAGAAATCCACACTCAAACATCATAAGTAAGTCAATTTCCTCTTCCTTCATCTCATCTATCTCTTATTCATTTAATTTTTATGTCTTTTGGGAAAGGAAATATCATTTAAATTTTTACATCATTCATGCAGTGAGACATAGCCAATTCAATTTAATAAACTTTATAACTCTAATTCATGTGATGGTAGTGTTGGAAACAATTTTACTAAAATAATCTAATCTAATCTCTATATATAACATGTATAAAAAATAAAACACAATTATAAAATTGAGAGTCAGAATATTTAAAAATACCTACAAAATTCAATGATGAAGAAATTATTTCAAATTTGATCCCTACGAAATAGGAAGGGAGAGAAACAAATACAGAAAATAAGTTATTAATTAGGAGAGAGAACTCCTCTCTTGACCTATTATACGAAATAAAAGTTGTGTTACATCATGGGGTTATAACACAGTATATATAGGCAGAAAATAGGCTAAATAGGGACCTTTCCTTGTGTCAATAGGATTGGTTAACCTAACCCATCATAGGTTAAGCTACACAAGACCCAATAACATAAGGGTCCACAATAGCTAATTAGCCCATAACAAATAATCACATAATTGAGTTTTAAATCAAGTCTCACATTATTATTATTATTATTATTAATCTAGATTTTATTAAAATTGTCACTCATATATGTTAATTCATAAAAAATATTCCAACAGGTAGTCCATCTATATGCCAAAACACCACTAGGATACTGTTAAGCATGATTATTGAAAATTATGTTTTGTTGGCATATTTCATACTAGAAATTATATATAAAAAAATTATTATTTTTTACTCTTACGTTAATTTTTCATAAAATTAAATAAAAAAGTAACGTATTTGATTTGTATATTTATATCACAATTTTATACGTGGTATGTTTTTTATAACTCGGTTAAGTATACCTGGAGATGGGTGCCTTGAATACTTGTGAAAACATGGCATTTGTGGCCCAATTTGCAAATGCTCCTCGTTTGGAAAGCTAAATGGGCACCTTCATATGCGTAAGGGAAATGAGAGCTTCCCACTTGATGATAAGGCGTGGGTTCTTAAAGTAGCAGCATATCATTTTCCAGTTTAAAAGTAAACGAGACAGGCTAGCTTTAATGCTCCAGGTGGGCAAGTTTTGACTGAGTTGCTTTTGTTTGAAGGAGGGAAGGATGAATGGATTGGACGGTTGACAATACCAAGGACTACTAATACCAACTAAAATATTTGAAGGACCAAATGATCCGAAAGAGTAAAATTTAGGGACTAATTAAAAAAATGGATGGAGCATATCTATACATGGATTTTGAATCTATTATAATTCGTTTAAAATTTTAGATATACTATAAATGAATAAATGAGTAGCAATTATACATGTATTAATCATCCAATTCAAATTCATCTTGTTGACATCCACGTTGTGACTAACATACGAATTCTTGATAGCCCAAAAAGTCAGAGTAGGCTAGGCAACATTGGCCTTCTATATCTTGTCAGTTAGATTATTGAGACTTGTGATTACGCATATTTGTTGCTTTGTGCAATCAGCTTGTCTAATAATCTATGGCCATTGGTTGGAACATATCCTATGTTTAGCATCTCAAATTCAAAGGTTGTGGGACACTAAAATATATAATTAGAAAATAAAAATTATTTTATATTATTATAATTATGTATTAAAAATATAATATATGTAGTCAAATTATTAGTATTATAATTTTAAAAATTTAATTATATTATATAATTATCTCCCACATAAATTTATATTTTGAAATATTTATATAACTAATTTACTATCAATTATATCAAATTTATCTTCCTTAATTAATGTAACTAAATAATCATTTATTCATGCATCTCCTATTCAATTACATAATTGATTCTTCACAATCATCATTAAAAATAATATTCTTTCAATAGTTGTGATAGTTATACGTAAAATTAAGGCTATACCATCCTTAAAGACTTCTTAATTTTTATTTGATAAGAATGAAAATCATAAAATTAATCCTATTATTAGGTCTCATTAGTTTTAAATATATTTATTATATATATTATTTTCATTAATTTTTTTCAATAATCATAAGAAGATAGAGGGATTAAAAAAGCATACAATCAGACCCAATTAAAAATAATTAAATTTTACGACCGATCGATTTTCAATTTTAATACAATAGTTAAAAAATAATGTCATTTACACTCTCTTATATTAACCTCCTACTCTTTTTTCATATCATGAAAAAATTATTAATTCAGCCATTTTTTCAAATAAAATTTTTTCTTGATTTGAGAAGGAGAGTGATGGAAGCATGAAAACAAAGAAATACATTATTCAATTAAAGAAAATTTTATATCAGGAACAAAGAAAATAATAAAACAGAGTAGAATTCACAATTGTAAGGTGAATTTTGTGTCATTTTCACTCTTTTATTGTGTAGGAATTTCTTGCTACGCGGAAAGGAAGAAAGAATTTCTCAACGTTGGCCTAATCAGGAAGGCTAGTCAAGCACTGCTCTACATACCATTGGAAATTAGTTAAATATTATTTCCAGCTTGATCCAAGTGAATCAGCTACAATCAATCAAAGGGATCCCATGCATATATAAACAAACCACCGAGAAAACATGAAATTAATCTAACAATAATCTAAATTCTGCAATCATGGCTTCCATGAATGACAACAAAGGAAGAGATAATCTCTTTCAGGCCTAAGCTCACTTGTACAGGCACATATTCAGCTTCCTATCCCCTTTGTCCCTCAAATGTGCCGTACAACTAGGCATACCAGATATCATCCACAACCACGTGCAACCCATTACTATTCCCCACTTAATCTCAGCTCTCAAAATTCCGGCAACAAAAGCCAACTGCATCCGGCAACTGATGCGCTTATTGGTACACAACGGCTTCTTCGAAATAGTACAAATGAAAACCGATCAACAACCCGAGGAAGGAAAGGAAGCGTATATTCTAACTCCGGCATCGGAGCTCTTAGTAACAAGTTCTGACCACGGTTCATCTTCAATTGTTGTTGGACTTCTCAATTCGTCTGTGGCCAACGCATACAATTATTTGTCGGATTGGTTTAAAGCCGACGAGCCGACGATTATAGATACTCTGTTTGGAGTGCGACTGTGGGAGTATATGAATCAGAATCATGAAATTTTTGAGGGTTTTAATGGATTCATGGCTAGTGACTCCAAAGCAGTGAGCTTGGCACTCAGAGATTGTAAGGCTGTGTTTGAGGGTTTGGATTCGGTGGTAGATGTGGGAGGGGGAACTGGAGATGTTGGGAGGGCTATATGTGAGGCATTTCCCGAATTAAAGTACACAGTGTTGGATCTTCCACAGGTTGTGGAAAACTTGTCAGGGAACAAGAACTTGAGTTTCGTTGGTGGGAATATGTTTGAATCAATTCCTGAAGCTGATGCTGTTATTTTGAAGGCACATCAATATATAAATTAGGAAGCATGCACACTAACATAGAGTAGTCTATACAAAGTTACTTACAAAATTAATTTTCAAATCCTTTAATCCCATTTTTATTGTGTTAACATTGCAGGCAGTTTTACACAATTGGACCCATGATGACTGCCTTAAGATGCTGAAAAAATGCAAAGGACCAATTTCAAACAAGTAAAAAGTAGGAAAACTGATCGTCATGGATGAGGTGATGGATCAAAAGCAAGACAATGACGAAATGACTCAACTTAAGCTACTTCTCGACATAATCATGAGGACTCTGATCAATGGAAAAGGAAGAAATGAAAAAGGATGGGAAAGTCTCTTCTTCAAATCCGGCTTCCAAAACTACAAGATATTCCCCGTATTTGGCTGCAAATCTCTCATTGAGGTTTATCCTTGAATATTATTGTAATTTAATATTTTGCATGTTCTAATTTAAAATAAAGTAGGTTACTATTGAGATACTTATTAATTATCAATACAATAATATTTTATATTATTTTTAAGATGTTTTCCTTTTAATATATAGTATCTGAGTTTGAATTTAAGAAGTTGCACATGTGTTAGGTGATTTGTTGCTTCTGTTATAAAACAAGACCAAAATACAAATTATATCTTTGAACTATTGGTTGCATGCAAATTGCTTCCTAAATTTTAAAAAATGCAAATTACCCATTTGAATTTTTCAATTTATGTCAATAATTTCTTATAGTTAAAATTCCATCCAAACAGACAACGAAAATTAGTTACTTATTTTCACATTTATAATTTAATACACGGTAAAACCATCTCATTTTCTATTTTCTCTTTCTTCTTCACTCTTCTTCCCTGTAAAACCCTTTTGTTTCTTTTCTATTTTTCTTCTTCGTTCTTCTTCTCTTATTAAACAAAGGTCACAGAAAGCAAATCCTTTCCCAATAATTCCATCAAATTCTGCTGGTGTGTGTTGAACGGAATTCAATCATTGCAAAATTTGCTTGTACTTATAGTACAAGGAACTTGTTTCTAGTTTGATTTTGTCAAATTTATGTATATCAGACCTTATCTTTTATCTCTGTTTTAACTTGTTTTGATGTATGTGTTTAATGCTTATAGAATATCAGTTTTGATGACCCAACGATTTTGAGTACATAATATATATAGATTGGAAGTTTTGACTGAAACATGGCAATTTGTGGGAATTTCTGAGGATTATTATTTAGGTGCAGTAGATTGATCTTAAGCAAAGAAACAATTCTTAAGATAATCATATTTGACATGAAGCATGGAAAGAACTGAGCACTCAATAGTGGATGTGTCACTTGTGGGTAATTTTTTTATGCTTCTTGTTGGATTACTTTGTGAATAAATGGCTTTACTTGATGGTACAAGGCTTTTCAATTCCAAGGATCTAGATTTTCCTTTCATGTCGAGTATTGTTGTTCTGCGCTTTTTTGTTTTTGTTATTTAATATTATATTGTTTCTTAGTTTTTATTAGGAGTCCGAGTATGGTTTCCTTAATTAGTATATTAGGAGACTCTTGTTTTATTCTCTTGGATTTTGTACTTTTGTTGTTTTCTGGGCATCGAAGATTATTAATTTTTTCTGCTTTTTGCTTTTTGTTTGTATATTCATCTATTGTTGTTTACTATAGTAAATTCCAAATTTTCAGATGAAGAATTTTCTAAAATTATTTCTGCTAGTGGCTTTACTTGGTTGTATTAGACTATTAAATACTGCTAGTTTAGGGATGTTGAAAAGGAAGCATTATACTATATTTGTAATGAGACACAGGAATTGGTTGTTTTTCCCTTTTGTACTATTCATTATCCTACCTTAAAATTTTAATTATATATAAACTTTTTAAGATGAATTTATTTAATTAGTTCTTCTGTTATAATTGATAGGTTAATGTTAAAATGAATTTTCATTATTTATTTGAATGGAAGTTTAATTGCTAGAGAGTATTAGCACAAATTAAAAAATTACATTAATAAATTGTTTATTTTTATTTTTAAAGTTCAGAGAATTATTTACAAATGCCTTATGATTCAAGGGTACGTTTTGACCTAAAAAAAATAGTCCACCTTCTATTAATAGCCTCCATTTTAAAAAGCAAAAAAAAAAATAAAAAAATAAAAAGTGCCATTTGCCTTATGAAACTGGAGTTAATTTTCAACTATGAGTATTTGCATATGTGTGTATATGTACAGTCACGCTTATTTGTTACCTGTGAGGTCATTAATTTGTAAAGAAAGATATAGGCCTCTTCACAAAGAGAGGGAAAAAATGGCTCAATAAATTTTAGTAGAAATTGAAACTCTTTTGGAAATTGAGGGCAAACGATAGGAGAAAATCCAATGGAATAATGATCTGTAAGTACAAAAAAGTCAGTCATATACGATAAAATGATTCATCAAGCACGCTCTGATGTTTAAGTCAATATCTAAATAGAATTTCGACTAGTGTAAGTAAGATGATCTAAAAAGTAAGTACCTAGTAGTATATTTAAGTTTTGAGTGTACCAATTAGCACGTTTCTAGGCAAATGGCATGTGACCATGTACCTTCAGTGCATCGAAGATGCTTGCAGGAATCTCACTACGCGGTTTAGTGTTGTCACGTTGTTTATGCTGGCCTGATCACATTTTCTACCAATTGAGACAGTTGGATCACAAAGCTCTCACCTAATGTGTCTCATATCGCTTGATCGAGAGAGTGTTCGATTGTCAAGAGGTAGCTTGCGCCTGATGTTGCTTTTTACCTAGCTTTGGCTGATTGGCCATTGATCGAATGACTGAAGATCACTGGATAATTTAGACTGTGTCAAAAATCAAATACACAATTTATAACTTTCCTAAGTATTAAAGCAAGAGTGATATCCATTGGATTAAAAGTCCTCATACATTTCTTATTCATTTAATCTTCACGTTCCAATCCCTGAGCATGTGACTAACATAAAAAGTCATCTAAAGGTGACTTCTTACAATCTTGAACCACACAGTAAGACTCTTGATATTACACATTTTCCTATGTTGAAAATACTTTGACAACTGTAAATTATGTAAGACAAGATGGACAAGTGTGAAAAACCTTGACACATATATTGAAATACTTGTTCTTGTTTCTAACAAAAATCCAATAAAGTTTTCTCTATTTTCTAGATCCTGGACCATAGGCTAGTATAACAACTGAAGGCGACACACCTTACTCAAGACCTGTAAAAACAATCAACATGCATCACAATGCCCAAACGCAACAATATACACAATCTAATGGGCAAACAACCATATGTGCATATGTGAAGACTCAACCTAGTCATCTGCCAAAATATCTCCAATAAAATGCCTCCATACTCTGCAAAGGTGGCTTACTTAGTTAAGGAGCAAGCTCAGGTCCTGATGGATGGGGAAGGATAGCAAGGGTAGCCTCAAACTCTAAACAATAAGTTTTAAAAAATAGAGTGAATTTCTTAGAAACCTAGTGAGTGAATAATTCACTAGGAATCGATAGTTAATTAAATTATATTCAAAGAAATATATGTGTGTATGTATATATGTATGTATTCATTTACAAAACATTTTGTAAATTGAAAATTTTACTCTCAAACCATTAAATTCAAAATCCATAATACATCAAATATAAGGATACTATTCAAACAATTGAAGGAGTCAAATTCAATAGATTTAACAAACACCAAGTTTAAATCTTATATGGAAATTGAAACTAGGCAAGAATATACTTCCATACTTAAAGTTTCCCCAAACATATAAGATAACACTACAAAAAAAAATTGTTTTTAACGGTGGTATTTTTATGCATTTAGCACCGATTATAACTGCCGCTAACACACTTCGCAGCGGTTTTTAGAACCGTCACAGAGACGTGTGTCGGGAAGCATTTAGCAACGATTTTTTTGCACCTAACTCAGAAAAATAAACATAGCGAGGGTTTTTGATAATTAATGGCAGTTTTTTAGATTTTTTTTTAAAAAATATTGATTTTTGTGGCAATTTTTTATGCACTTAGTGGCAATTTTCCAAAAATAAAAATAAAAAAAATTTATTTTTTGTGATGATTTTCATTGTATTTAGCGGTAGTTTTCCAGAATTTAAAAAAAAATACTGATTTTTGTGACGATTTTTACTGTATTTAGTGATGATTTTTTAAAATTTTTTTGAAAAAATTATTTTTTGTGATAGTTTTCATTGTATTTAGTGGTGGTTTCCTGAAAATTTTTCAAAAAAATATTAATTTTTATGACGATTTTGCTGCATTTAGTAATGATTTTTTAAAATTTTTTGAAAAAAAATTATTTTTTACAGCAATTTTTGTTATATTTAGCTGTGATTTTTCAGAAATTTTTTTTAAAAATTAAATATTTAATATCATGATAAAATCAATAATAAAATTAAAAAATTAATCTTTTGATTTTTCAAGAATATAATAAATAATACTATCAAATTTTCCATGTATTGATACTGAAAATTTTTTGCTAAGTTGATGTAAACTTAAAACCAACATACCAAATGGAATTATTAGATCCAAAATTGTCAGAAATTTTAAAACATAAACTTCAATTCTATCAACATTGCAAAATAATAATAATAATAATAATAATAATAATAATAATAATAAAAGTTTGAGATCTCATGCGCCCCACATCCTAATTCCTCTCCCCTTTTTTTCACAATTTTTTTCATAACTTCTAGAACTAAACTAGCAACTCAAAAGCAAAACTCTGCTAGTGACTAACAAAATTAGAAAACATCCTGAGAGCCCTCTTCAAGCAAACAAAGCAGTCTGATTCGGCATAATGCTATTACTTATAGATCTATGTGGAGGAATTAGAGGCCTGCTGCTGATGAAGCTATTACTTCCTCTTCTTGAACTGAGAGATGAACACGAATTCCTTGAATTTGAATGCAATCCCTTTTTAGGCCTTGAGCATTTCACTCTTGGAGTATCAGCCAATCCTCTTCCATAGCTTCTGCAAGATTTCAACTTCTTGTTGTAAAGATTTTCTGGCTTTGCCATATCCTCCAAGATCCTCCAAGCTATGGGCAAACATATGGTAAGTGCTTAGTTACATAAGTAAAATGGTGGCAAACAATAGTATCAATGAAGAGGAACCATACACCATTCTTTAATGTTTTGATGAAACAATCAAGGGTGCTTTTGTAAGAAGAATCCCCCATCATTCTTGATTTAACCTGCATATATAACAAACAGAAAATGAACAAATTGAATTAGAGGAATGTTATGATTGCACAAGCAAGAGACACAATAGACTAGTTGGAAACCAAACAGAACCGAACATTGGGTACATGAAAAGAAAAAAAGTCATCTCTTCATATACATCTGCCTAAGTAGGCTTGAAAAAGACCAGTACTAATGCATTGTTTAACACAGATACAAAGTAATAGGCACACTAATGATATAACATAA
>JANHAO010008913.1:0-18832 GCA_026873985.1 Saraca asoca | reverse complement strand
CACACCACTTGCCAATTACTTCAAGCTTAGTAAAAGAAGTTGTCCTACTACACATGAAGAAAAGGAAGCTATGGTAGCTATTCCATACTCCTTTACAGTAGGGAGTTTAATGTATGCAATGGTATGCGCTTAACCTGATATTGCTCATGCAGTCGGAGTAGTCAGCAGGTTTCTTTCAAACCCTAGAAAAGATCTTTGGGAAGCTATGAAGTGGATCTTGAGATACCTATAAAGGAGTTCCAAAATGTGCTTATGTTTTAGGGGAACAGAACCAATTTTGGAAGGATTTACAGATGCAGATATGGCAGGTGACTTGGATGGTAGAAAATCTACCTCCAAATACTTATTTACTTTTGCAGGGGGAGCTATCTCTTAGCAGTCTAAACTATAAAAATGTGTTGCCTTATCTACAACTGAAGCAAAGTACATTGTTGCAACTAAAGCAGGAAAGGAACTGCTTTGGTTGACCAGATTCCTTCAACAACTGAGAGTGAAGTAGAATCGGTCTGAAATTTTCTGTGATAGTCAAAGTGCTTTGAACTTGAGTAAAAATACCATGTATCACTCTCATACAAAGCATATTAACGTAAGGTATCATTGGCTGCCTCAAGCAGTTGAACAAAAACTATTCAAGTTGGAAAAGATTCACTCGGATAACAATGTAGCTGATATGTTGACAAAAGTGGTAACTCGTGAAAAATTTGAGTTGTATGCCAGATTGATTGGCATGGATTACAAATGATCATTGTCAGAGCTATGCTTGTTAGGCTGGAAGGGGGAGAATTGTTGGATTCTAGCCCAGTTAACAAATGTGGCTATTCGATGCCTCCATTCTGCTACAAACTAGAGTCAACAAATGTGGTTGTTCGGTGCATCCATTTTGAACAAGCCACAGTCAACAATTAAACCAAGCAATTGTTCGTTGTAAAAGAAAAATGCAACCATGCAGTAAATGCCAAGAAGAAAAAAAAAGTCAAACGTAAATGCTGAGAAGAAAAAGAGTGACGACACTTCCCTTTTGAGGCTTATAAATAACCTAAATTCATTCAGTCAAACAACACAACTTAGAGAAGAAAACTTAAAAGAGTTAGAGTTCTTTTTTTGTATATTCTTTCAGAATGAGTTATGGGTATCACACTGGGTAGTGTGTGAGAAAAATATAGTGTTCTAAATTGAGAGTGCTGGAGTGATAAAATTGTGAGGATTGGGTATAAATCCTGAAGTGAGAATATTGAGTGTGTGTGAGAGTGATACACTAATAATTCTTGTATCAATTTTATCACATATAGTAAATATTTTTCGGAGTCTATCTTGTAGTTTTTCCCTCTAAGACCAAAGAGGGTTTTCCACATAAAATTTTGGTGTTCACTCTTCTTACATTTTCATTTTATTTTTCCGCTGTGCATGTTCTGAGCCCAACAGGGCAGAGGGTCATAAGGTGAATAATAATGAATATCCTGTGAGGGGTGAGGTCTTTATTGTATTAGGGATTTTTTTGGGGTTTTGAACATAATGAGTAGCTAAGTTAAGGGCACCAGTGTGAGTGGTAGGGCTGAGTAATCTTACCATCTTGGCAATGTGCTCAAAGAGGTTGGTGAGAAAAATGTTAAGGGCATAATGATCAGGTAATTGAAACAGATTGAGGAGACCCTCCAACTCATCATAGTATTCTTCCACTGTTCGAGTTTTTTTAAGAGCCACCAAGTCTGCCATTGGGTCAGCATAGGTACAGTTGGTGAATATTTTCCTCATTCCTACAATTAGCTTGGCCAAGTAACAAATTGAAGTCCCCTACAAACCTGAACATAATGTTGATGCCACTGAAGGGGCACCACCATCCAAATGAAGAATAGTCCAAACCTTAGACTCTTTAGCAGCACGTTCAAATTCAAAGTATTGTTTTAACTCATGGAACCAACCTTCAAAATCAAATCTATCAAATAAGGACAATCATTTTTGGAATTGGAAGGCAAGGAGGAGCCAACAGGTTCAGATTGTTTCTGGCCAGAATTGGTGGATGTAAATTGTAGTTTTGAAACTAAAACAAGAACAAGCAAGGATCTTGAAAACTATCTTTATCCAATGTCCATAATTCTTAATTTAATTATTTATTAAATCTATTAGGATAAGTGACATACTTCTCACATGAGATTAATTATTTATTAAACCTATTAAGATAAGTCAGATACTCCTCACATTCTCCCACTAGGCACATGTGACATTATCTCATATTATGACTTAATAAATAAATCAATCAATCAACTAAACATAATGTCTATGGATATAGCTAAAGTTTTCTATTCATGGGATGCATCATTAATCATAATCAAGAATAGAAATTAATTTGAGTTATGGCGGTTGTATCTCATTTAACCAACATAATACATTATATGTACCACAAATTAACCTTTATAACATGACCTATAAGTGAGAAGTACATAATTGGTCTAACATAATGTCTTTAACAAAGATGGAAATTGTTATCATTATTCTAAACAATCATGCATGCAAGATTTAAAAAAAATAGGTAAATCAGAAACTTATATATATATATATATATATACACAAATGAGCTAGAATGTCAAATACATCATAGACATAAAACATCAATGTTCAAGAACGCTCATTAACAATAATGCCCATCTTTTCAAAATGCTTAATAAATGTGTTAGGCTAACCCTTTAGTTAAAGGGTCAACAATCATCAAATTGGTGCTAATAAGCTCTATCAATAGTCTTTGTTTTTGAACTTCTTCTTTAATAGCAAATTACTTCAATTCCATATGCTTAGCACCCTTGGAGTACTTGCCATTCTTAAAAAAAAAATGTTGTGAAATTGTCATAGTAATTTTTCAATGGTTTGGCAATGTTGTCGACTACCTAAAGCCCCAAAGTAAAGTTTTGCAACTAATTAGCTTAAACAGTGACCTCAAAGCATACCACAAATTTAGCTTCTACAGAGGATGCATCAATGACTAACTGCTTCGCACTCTTCCATGAGATTACTCCTCCAACTAGAAGAAATACATAGCTAAACATGTACTTTCTTATATTTACACATCCAGCAATGTCTAAATATGAATATCCAACCACCTTAAGGTGATTAAACCTCCTATATGCAAGTATGTGATCCTTCACTCCTTGTAAGTATCTCAGAACTTTTTTGCAGCTTTCCGGTGATCCAAACCTGCATTACTCTGGTATCTGCCTAACAACTGCAAAACTATCTGGCCTTGTACATGTCTAAGCATACATCAAACTCCCAACGATATACACATAAGGAATTCCTTCCATAAACCATTTTTTGGACATTGTATGAGACTGAACTTATCTCCTTTCTGAATTAGAACAAGAGATGCTGAGCATTTGTCCATTTTGAATTTCTCTAACACTTTATTGATATATGCCTTCTGAGACAAACCTAACAGTGCTTATGATCTATCTTGGAATATTTCTATCCCAATCACATAGTTAACCTCTCCCATATCTTTTATTTCAAAGTTGTTAAAGAGAAAACTCTTAGCATCATGTAGCAGACCAATATCATTAGTTACAAGCAAGATGTCATCAACATACAAAATCAAAAATATAAACTTACTCCACTAACTTTTAGATATATACACTAATCAACAGTGTTTTCCTTAAATCCAAAGGAAGTAATAGTATCATTAAACTTGAGATACCATTGTCGGGAAGCTTGTTTAAGTTCATATATTGATTTTTAGTTTACACACCATGTGTTCCTTCTTTTCAACTGAAAACCCTAGTAGTTGGTCTATATAAACATCTTCCTCTAAATTCCCATTTAGCAAGTCGATTTTCACATCCATGTAATGTAACTCCAAATTATAATGGGCTATCAATGCCATGATAACCCTAAAAGAGTTTTTCTTAGAGACTGGTGAAAAAATCTCCTTATAGTTAATCCCATCCTTCTGAGTGAAACTTTTTGCAAAAAGTTTGACCTTGTAACATTTAAAGTTACCTTGAGAGTCATGTTTGGTCTTGAAGACTTATTTGCAATCAACTTTTCTGTAACCTTATGAAAATTTCACAGGTCCCAAACATCACTTTGTTCCATAGACTTCGGCTCATCTTTCATGGCATTAAACCATTTATTAGCATTATCACCATTAATGCCTTGTGAAAGCGAAACTGGATCATTATCAGTATCATTATCATTATCATTCAAAAAAGCAGGTCTCCCTTCTCTTTGGGACTTTCTTAATGCTCTTTCCAGTGACTCTTCTACTACAGGTTTATTATGAATCATGGGATCATTCATTCATTACTCTTCTTAATTGTTAGGTGGTCTAATAATTTAATGAACAACTACTTTAAAGCTAGAGGCGCAAGTCACAAGAACTTGCACTCTAGCTTCCTTGATTTCCACATTTTGTGAAATTTCACTCCTACTGATTTCACCATTCTCAATAAACCTAGCAAACCTAGTTTCAACAATACTTGTGTTATGGTTAGGGTAATAAAATCTAAACCTTTTTTATTTTTCTAGATAACCAATGAAATATCCACTAATTGTTCTTACATACAATCTCTTTTCTTGTTGATTGTAAATCCTTATTTTTGCTTGACATCCACAAAAATGTAAGTGCCTTAAATTGGGTTTCCTTCCAGTTTAAAGTTCAAAAGGCATCTTTGGTACTACCTTACTAGGAACCTTGTTCAGCAGATACATGACAGTTTTTAATGCATATATCCACAATGAAATCGATAACGATAAATTGCTTATTATACTTCTAACTATATCCATTAAGCTTTTATTATGCCTTTCCGACACACCATTTTACCACAATGTACCTAGCATTATGTATTGGGCATAAATACCATGCTTCTCAAAGAATTTAGCAAATAGACTTAGGTGTTTTCTAGTTTCATCGTATCTTCCAAAATATTCACCATCTTTATTTGACCTGACAATTTTCACCTTTTTGTCTAATTGCCTTTCAACTTCATTTTAAATATCTCCAAAGCATTTACTGCTTAGGATTTCTCATGCATCAAATAGACATATCCATAGCGTGAATAATCATCAATAAAGGTGATAAAATATTTTTCCTTATTGAAAGAATTAATATCAAAAGGTCCACATATGTCGATGTGTATAATTTCAAAAAGCTAAGTGCTTCTCATAGCTCATCTTTTTGTGCGTTTTATTTGTTTTTCTTTAATACAATCCACATAAAAATTTAGGTCTATAAAATCCAAATTTAGAAAGATTTCATTATTTACTAATTTCTCCAATCTTTCTTTGGAAATGTGACCCAAACGCTTATGCCACAAGTAAGCGGAACATTTATTTACTAAACCACATTTAGTACCAACATTATAATGCAAGGTTAAAAGTGTTTTAGCATATAAGCTATCAAGATTCAATTTGTAGAAAACATCACAAAGAATTCTAGAACCAATGAGATGGCTATGCTTAAACACACTGAAACATCCATTACCAAAATTAAAAGAGTATCCAACAACATCAAGTTTAGATAAAGAAACCAAATTTCTAGAAATACTATGTGCATAAAAAGTTTCCAACAAATTTAACTGATGCCCAGTGTCAAGAATTAAGCGATAAGTTCCAACAGCTTTCACTTTATTCCTTATGAAGATGAATTTCTCATTTAGGCTTATGGTTTGAATTATAAGGAATCCTTGCATCATATTAGAAACATGAGTGATACATCCATAATCAATCCACCAAGTATTATCAGGAACTTTAGTTAACTTTTGATTTAAAACATACATATGCATTAAGCTTACCTTTCTTTTCAAACCTAGCCTTCAGTTTCGAGCAATCCCTCTAGAATTGTCTAAAATTCCTATAGAAACGACACTTGTCATCATTTTGTTCCTTCTTATGGATTTGAGAAGAGGATTCATTGATCTTTAGTGATTATGTATCATTGCCATGTTTCTTTTTTGCTTTCTTTCTAGCTCCTTAATTATTTGCAAAATAGATGGAATGAGTTCCTTGATTTTTAAGTCTTGTTTCCTTTTAAACAAGCATACTGTGCAATTCATGCACATTCCATTTGTCTTTCATGGTGTTATAGTTCATTTGGAACAAACCATACTTAGACGGTAATGAGTTCAGAATGAATTGCATTCTCATCCATATATATTCCCAAAGATTTAAGTCTTGCTACAATATTAATAATCTCAATGACATGTTCATGCATAATATGAGAACCATTAAACTTCATGGTGGTTACAATACCTATTAATATCCCAGCAAGAGACTTATCAATAGTTTGAGAGCGCTCTTCCACAAATTTCATAAATTTTTTAGCACTTTCAATTTTGGGAAAAGTTGACTTAATGTTTTTGGCTAAGCTTATCCGTATAAACATCAAGTTTAGTCTGTTTGACCTTTCCTAAGCCTTATAATGTGTCTTCTCTTCATTGCTACTAGCATTAGTAATAACAATAGGTGTCTTAACCTGAAGTGTCAAATTAAGATCCAATACATCAAGGTGAAATTGAGCTTGCTCACTCCAGTCAGAAAAATTCAACCCATTAAAGATCGAAACAAACGTATCATGTGAATCTAAAACATTAGGAACAAATACTACAGGAAATAAATACCTAATATTAATGCTTTGAGTTATACTAACACATTACATAGATTCAGAAAGTAACCTATCTAATATTCAGTGTATATCAATATTCTCATTTAGTTGACACATTGTCATACAACAATAATCATAATGATTTTAATAAAATTCAACATTATTTGGCAATGATGTATGTACCAATTAGAAATATACACTATCTTTGAATATATAAATAAAACTAACAGTACATTCATATTACTATAATCATGTTCATCAACTATACGAGAAACTAATCAACCTTTGGTCAATTCATAAATGCCTTATAGTAATAAACTTCAATTTACTCATCAACCATCAATCATCAAGTCATTCATAGCATCGGATTTATGAATAATTAAAGTATAACTGTCATACAATTTGAAACTAAATTAACTTAAAGATTTAACCACTTTGACAATTAACAAATCTATCATACATTAATTCTAAATTGTAAATACTGCACTCACGGACCACATATTTATAATAGTAATAAACAATTAATTTCATGGATCCAAAAAAAATAAAATAAAAATTCAATATTTGCATAAAATTACGTGAAGACTTATACCAAAATTCATACATTGAAACATAGATCAATTTCATATATTTTTTTGCCCAGTACCTAGTGGGGAATAATCTTAGCTTCTGTTTTTGTATCTTGTTCCAAACCACCTTAAAACTTGTCAATTTTCTCACACAATCATTTTTTGCTCATAACGAAAATCAAGATACTGATGGTGACTTGTTCCATGAGTCTAATGCCCTCCTTTGAGTCTCAAACAAACTAACACTGCTTAGTTCGGCAACATCAATTTTTTTATCGAAAATAATTTAATTTTCCTGAAAACGTAAATCTTGATTCATAATACCAATTAAACATAATCTATTATGTGCAACAGAAAGAATCAATTAAAATATCAATTCACAAAATTAGGATTCATACAATGAGAGATATAATCATCCTTGATGGAAAATCATGAATTCTTAAACTATTCTTTGATACCACATGTAAATTTCATTTTAAATCAGGCCCCATAGTGTTCAAAGATGTTTCGAAATGAACAACAATTTCATTAAGCTAAGTCTCAATTTGTCCAATATATTTCTAATGTTGTTGGACATCATGCCGGATGCGAGTGGTAGGATCTTCGGAGTGAGCTATAGAAAGGGCTGCTAATGCCACTTGTAACAGTAGAAAAAGCAGTAAGATTATCTACAATGCAAGCATCTTACAAGAGTTGCTTAAGTTTTATTTATTAATTTTTTACTGGGTTCCACATTGCCGCATCATTTTACACTCCTTTAAGTAACTCAAGCAACTTTATCCCACAATGGTACAACTCTATCAAGTTTCTTAAATGAACCTCATAACTTATCTCACTCCTTTATATTTTATTATTTATCTTTATTTCAATTTAAAATATTATTAAATTAATGAAAAATAAGTAAATATATAAGAAATTTTAATTAATAATAATATGTTAAAAATAATGAAAGAGAGAGAGAGAGGCTTTAGTTACCACAAGAAACAATGTAGCTGGGTTTGGGTTTTTTAATAATTTTTAATGTTAAGATTCAGTTGCTTAATAAGCAACTATACTGCTGAGTTATAATTGTATAATTGCTTCACAGTGGTAAGAATTGCTTAAAGTGAATTGTTTAAGTTAAGCAACTCTTTAAGCAACTTCCACTGCTTACAGTCTAAAAGAAGAAATAACGGAATTGAAGAAGAAGGGAGAGAGAATTTAACAGAACACAGGATTAGAGAAAGAATTCAAAGGAAGAGGAGAGAGTCTATTGTGTTGATTCAACAATTACAAAGTGATTATACTTTCTCTTGCTGAATAATGAATACCAAAGTCAAGAAATGAGAACTCAGTCATTCATTCACAATCATCAGCTATAATCAAGAAATATGGGGCGAAAGAACAATTGGTTTTGAAGAGATTACTGGCGAGAATGGTGAAAAACTTCTGCGCGAACATGGCTGCTAAGCTTCAAAGTTTAGGATTTTAAATTCTTCAATTATGTTCTCAAAAGAGATTTTTTTTTTTGGAGCGATCATCACATGCGTGCTTGACACAGACTTTTGTTTTTTAAGCTGATAGGCAATGCAGTAGTGATTGTAAAAATTATTTTTTTTAGTTCTTTCAATCATATTTGATATGAATTTGACCTCATCTATTCATTAAAATTGACTGTTGAAACTTTCAAGTTTGTGATCAGGAATACTAAACAAATCAAAATAAAACTCTGCGGCAAGGAGATAGAATTATATAATTATTCGTCTAGAGTTGGCTATCGTGGGGATGTAGCTCAGATGGTAGAGCGCTCGCTTAGCATGCGAGAGGTACGGGGATCGATACCCCGCATCTCCATTTTTTTTATTCGTTTTCATTTGTCATGGATTAACATTACAGAATATTCAAATATAGCTGACGCGGAGCTAGAGTCTAGCCAACTAGCTTTGCGTGCCATTCTCTCCATGGCCTATACTTAGTTCCGTATTTCAACTTCATATTACTGGTTGAATCGAATCACTGCTTCTCCTTCCTCTTTCTGAATCTGTCACTTATCGCTTCTCTGCTCACCAACGACCATGACGATTATCTCTTCTACCAAGAGTCCAGGTCTGCACCTCCACGATCGTTTCGATTTAATTTGTTTTCTCCATAGTTTCTACATGTTTAAGTTCGTCCCGTTCATTCAACCAGTTAATCGATGTTTTAGCTCAGACTTGGATTGTGATCTTCATTTTTGACGAAACTCCTTTAGTTTGCCTGCAGAAATAAACAAATACTGGTTTGGATGGGATTATTTTCAACTATGAGGGCATGTATAGTTCTTCAAGTATATAAGTGCTGTTTTCACTTACAACAGTTTATTATTGATAAAAAAAAGAGAGAGTTTTTCAACAATCACTGAAACAGACTCTAGATAATGGAAGAGAAATGACACATGTAGTGTGTGCTACTTGCTTTATTCTTTCCTCTATGCCTCTCTACTTTTTTTTTTCTTTTAACCTGTCTCTTGGCTGATATGAGAACATTCATGTGCAGTTTTGACTTGGAAAAGCAAATCTATTACACTACTAGAAATTTAAATAAAGATACTCTTGGATATCAGACTTCTTTATTTAAATTGCAATGGTAGTAAATCTATTCGGTTTAGAAGGTCTTGATACTATGTTTCTGAAAACTCACCTCCATAGTTGTAGTAAAATGAACTATTAAAGATAACATATATCTTGCCTGTAATTTGTGCTGATAAATTGTTATTCCTATCTTTTACTTTATATTTGATTTTTTTTTTAATTCAATCTTCATATCTAGGCCAATTAAAATGTACTAAAATTATTGCCGAACTATTCACAGAATTGCTTGCTGATCGGTAATGTTTATATTATGTTGTTTATTTTGTCTGATGAATACTTTGATCTTACAGATGATCTTGTCAAAAATGCAATGCCTTCCTATTTTAATTTACCACCACTGGATGTTAATTTAGCGTTTCCTCAAGCGACTCCAGTCTCTACATTTCCTCCTAGTGGTAAGAAATAAATTTCATATTTCAGGTCATGTTGAGAGATGTCAGAAATGTTTTGGAAGCAATACTTGGCCAGGGCATGCAAGTGCAGAAATTTTATGTAAAGAAGGGGTTGCTTATATTCTTATGCCCGCTTTGGAAGTATGATTTATATAGAATGGATATAGTTAAGACAGAGAGAGCCATTGTGTTTATCCAAGACAGGCTTCTTGATCTTTCATTGTAACTAAAAACATTGTAGACTATTTCCTTGATTTGTAATATTTGCAAGGTTGCTCATCTAATACTTACATTTACATTTGTCCCAATTTTTAAAAAGTACAGCATCGGATTATTATCAATCTGATGACTTGTTGACACTGGAGGAGCAGGCCATTAGGATGAAAGTAAGGGAATGTATGGAAAAAGAAATAGCTCCTATAATGACTGAGGTATTCATGTAATTCCTTATTTAGGGGGAAAATGAGTGACATTTGAGAAGATTCTATTGTGGTATTATGATGGCCTTGCTTGTTTTATCCTTCTCATATGCCTCTTTTTTTTTACCAGTATTGGGAGAAGGCCAAGTTCCCATTCCATGTTATTCCAAAGCTTGGTGCGCTGCATGTTGCTGGTGGCACAATCAGGGTTCCTTTCTACACATTTTCATTATATTTTTCCATATGTATATGATGCAGTAAATGAAATGTTTAGCTACCTCTAATTCTCAGGGTTATGGTTGCCCTGGTCTTTCCATAACTGCAAGTGCTGTAGCTACAGCAGAAGTTGCTCGAGTTGATGCAAGCTGTTCGACTTTCATTTTGGTTCATTCTTCCTTGGCCATGCTTACAATTGGTAATATCTACATCTTTTTAAAAATGTCTATATATTGTTTGTTTCATTTACATTGGACAACTTGCTAGTAAAATCTCTTGATGCTTTATTACTTCTGTTGACAATCAAGTGTAGCATTGTGTGGGTCAGAAGCTCAGAAGCAAAAGTATTTACCTTCCTTGGCACAGCTAAACACTATTGCTTGTTGGGTAAGTTGCCTCTCTGGCCAAGGTATCGTTTTGCTGAAGTACCATTTATCAAAGATGTTGTTTTCTGCACATTAGGCTTTAACCGAGCCTGACTATGGAAGTGATGCCAGTGCTTTGAAGACAACAGCAACAAAGGTGCACTAATTTACACTTCTTTTCCACTGTTTGATTCTCCAAAAACTTGCATTGCTTTAAAGACAACAGTGACAAAGGTTCAGTGCTTTGACCAAGTTCAGCTTTGAAAAAATTAGGTGGAAGGAGGTTGGATACTTGAGGGCCAAAAGCGTTGGATAGGAAACAGTACATTTGCTGATTTGTTGGTTATATTTGCTAGGAATACCACAACAAATCAGATAAATGGGTAAGTGATATACGTCCTTACATTCAACTCGTTAAATTGCTTCAAAAATATGGGGAAAGTTGATACTTCAGTTGAATATCATAATGTGTATTGCCACTAATTTTTCGCCTCAATATTCAATCTTCATGTAATAATTGCACATATGAGCAATATTGGCACATTCACAATATATATGCCAGGTTGATGAACCCATCTGGAGATCCACATGTCTATGAGTCTTCATGTACGGGTTTTGACTTTTTCATCTTTCATTGCCATGTGTTTCTTAAAATGCCTTAAAGAGTTTGGTTGCATCACACAACCAAGTCATGGCAACATTACTGCTTAATTTTTATAGTTGTAATTTTTTTCAAAATAAAGCTATTCCAGCCATATAGTTGTAATTTTCAGAATAGGTTAGTTAAAATGATAAGCCTATGTATCATAAGTGATAAGCCTATGTTGGATAAGTGGTAAGTCTAGATAGATCAATAAATAATAGACCTATTAGGACTTTATTTCATGTACATATCTTCAATATAAATGCATATGCCTGGCTCATTGTTGAGCACAACTTCATAATATCTTCTCTCTCTCTAGCACGGTATCTAGAGCCCTCTAAACCCTAGATATTTTCTCACTTCCCAACCTAATTGATCAAAACTCGTCCTTTCTCTTCCTTCTTCTCCTTCTTTCTTCTAATTCCTCTTTTCAGATCTAATCCCAACATCAACTAGAATTACTGACCGGAAGTTGGATGCAGAAGGTCGACAATATCTTGCTTGGAGAAGAGCTGTTGAATACTTTAAGGGGATTGAAAAGGCAAATTACCTTACTTCAGATCCTCTTATAGATGGCACCAAAGTTAAATAGATGCTGAAAGGCTGACGTTTGTTTGGCCTCTTGTATAATACCTTGGCAAGTGAAGTTGAGGATAATATTGTTCATTGCAAAACAGTTAAGGACTTGTGGACTTTCCTTGAAAGGTTGTACTCAGGAAAAGATAATCTATACCAGATATACAACTTATGAGTATTATTGTTTCAACTCGATAGAAAAGGTAAAAATATTTCACAAATATATTCTAATGTTAATTGTCTCTTTGAACAGTGGAATGCTTTTATTTCTATCACTACGGATGTTGAGGCAATATGGATTCAATGAGAACAATTGGGAGCTCTGTTTTCTGGGCTCTACCCCCTAAACTTAACACTATCTGTCAACAAATCCTGATCAGTTCTATACCACTTACATGAGTAAATACGTTTTATTGTGTTGTTTGAAATGTCGGAGATGTGCCTTCTCAATCTACAACTCCTAGTGAGTCATCTGCCTTAATTTTGGTACTAGAGGGGGTCGCAATAATAGTAGAGGAGGAAAAAGAAGGGGTGTGATTTTAATAATGCCGACATTTATTATTATTGCAAAGAACCTGGTCATATCAAGAGAAATTGTCCCAAGTTAAAAAATGCACTACTATGGTTCAGACTGATAATCCTATTGCGTCTCTTCAATTCTAATACTAGATAGGTTATTGATTTAGGTGCTACTGATCATATGATTGGTAATACAAATATCTTGTCTTTTTTTCACAACTCTTCTATCTCTCATGTTATTTTAGCTAATGGGTCTATTGCTTCTGTTGCTGGAAATGGTGCAATTAATATCGCACCTAATATATTTTTTATCAAATGTTTTATGTCTTCCCAAGTTCCCATTCAATTTTCTTTCTATCAACCAATTAACACGTACATATAATTGTGGCATTTTCTTCTTTCCTGATTATTGTGTTTTTCAGGATCTTTTGACGAAGAAGATTTTTGGTAGGGACTATGAATTTGGTGGGTTGTAGGTGCTTGATAAAAAAGTTCCTCAACTAATTGCTGCATCTGCTACCTTCACTCCACATTAGTTACATTGTCACTTGAGTCATTCTTGTTTAGCGTCTTTAAAGAAATTGTATCCTAGTTTAAGTTTTGTTTCTACTTTAAATTGTGAGTCATGTTAGCTTGCTAAATAGCATCGTCAGTCTTATATTTCTTAAGTCAATAAACGGGTGGCATCCCCTTTTAAGTTAGTACATTTAGATATTTGGGGTCCTTGTCTTGTTATTTCCAAATTTGTTTATCATTATTTTGTTACTTTTGTTGATGACTATTTGAGAGTTAGTTGGTCTTATTTGATAAAAAATTGATCCAAATTATTTGATATTTTTTGTGCCTTTCATGCCGAAATTAAAAATCAATTCCAAACATCTATACGCAACTTTCGAAGTGATAATGTTAAAGAATACTTTTCAGTAAAATTTTTTTCTTATTTATCACAGCATGGTATAATTCATCAGTCATCTTGTGTAGTTACTCCACAATAAAATGAAGGAGTTGAAAGAAAAAATCATCACCTATTGGAGGTAGTTCTTGCTTTCTTGTTTCAAATGAAAGTGCCTAAGGAGTTTTGGGTAGATGCGGTTGCTATAACCTATTTTTTGATCAATTGTATGTCATCTTTGATTCTTGATGGGTAAGTACCTTATTTTCTTTTGTTTTTGTTTTAGACATTGTTTCCTCTCACTCCATGTGTTTTTGACTGTACATGTTTTGTTTAGGATCATCGTCATCAAATTTTTAAGTTAGATCCTTGATCTTTGAAATGTGTTTTTCTTGGATATTCTCAAACTCTAAATCGGTATCGATGCTATTCCCCTAAATCAGGTCGTTATGTTATTTCTTCTAATGTTAATTTCTTTGAGTCCACTTCATTTTTTGGATTTTCTTAGTCTTCTTGCTTGGTGCCAAATTTTGAATTTGTTGGTGAACACTTTCTTGGATATTCTCAAACTCTAAAGTGGTATCGATGTTATTCCCTTAAATTAAGTCGTTAGGTTGTTTCTTCTAATGTTAGTTTCTTTGAGTCCACTTCATTTTTTTTGGATTTTCTTAGTCTTCTTGCTTGGTGCCAAATTCTGAATTTGTTGGTGAACACTTCCTTGTGCATTCTACTTCTTGGGATTCTCAGGCCTCTTTCACTAAAACTTGGACTTCTCCTCCCATTAAGTATGTTCACTCTTGTAGAGTGCAGGTACCAGATGCAGTTTGTCCTTCTGCCATTATTGAGACATCAAGTACAACACCTGTTATAGACATCCTATCAGCTTTGTCTCTCCCGTCGGCTTTTCGCTCACAATATCCACTTCCTCCATTCTCTGATCTTGATTTGCTTATTGCTCAATGAAAAGTTATTTGTAGTTGCACTTAGAAAGGTATCCATAATCACACTTTTCTGATTTTTACTTTTGTGTCTTACTGATCTTTACCTATCTTGTCACAATGCTTTACTGCCTCGTTAGATTCTATTACTGTTCTTGAGTCACGTTTAGAGGCACTTTCTCATGATGGGTGGCATGCCGCTATAGAGGAAGAAATGATGGCTCTTGAGGCCAATAAGACTTGGAATGTTTTACCTTTACGGCATGGTAAGCAACCTATTAAGTGCAAATGGGTCTTTACTGTGAAAGTTAATTTAGATGGTTCTATTGCTCAATTAACAACTTGCTTTGTGGCAAAGGGGTATGCTCAGATTTATGGCATTGATTATTCCAAAACTTTTTCTCCTATGGTTAAAATTACTTTTGTTCGTTTATTTATCTCTTTGCTGTCTCTCAAAAATAGGTTCTTCATCAGCTTGATATGAAAAATGCTCTTCTCCATGGTGATCTACTTGAGGAAGTATATATCGAGCAACCACCTGATTTTTGTTGTTCAGGGGGAGTATGGAAAAGACAAAGTGTATAGGTTGAAAAAGTCTTTGTACGGATTGAAATAGTCTCCTCGGGCTTGGTTTGGAAAATTTAATGATGTGGTAATGGAATTTGGGATGCAGAAAAGTTTCATGATCATTTTGTTTTCTATAAACAATCAAATTCTAGTTATATTCTTCTAGTTGTCAATGTGGATGATATTGTGATTACTGGCAATGATAGTTTGGGCATTTCAAAACTGAAGAGAATCAAATTTCAGACTAAGGATTTAGGAGCACTTCGGTTCTTCTTGGGTATTGAGATTACTCAAAATAAGCAAGGAATTTTCTTGTCATAGAGAAAATATGTGCTTGATCTTTTGAATGAAACAGGTTTGCTTGGGACCAAACCTTGTGATAGCCTTATGATTCCTAATGTTAAACTTGGATTGGAAGACGGAGAATTACTAGAAGATCTAGAATGATGCAGACGGTTACTGGGAAAATTGAACTATCTTACTATCACTAGGCCTGACATTTCTTTCCCAAATGGTGTGGTAAGTCAGTTCATCAATTCTCTAAGAACCTCTCATTGGGATGCAATTATTCACATATTAAAATATCTGAAGAAGGCACTTAGGAGTGAAATCTTATACAAAAACATGGCTATTGTAGAATAGAAGGCTTTTCTGATGCAAACTGGGTAGGATGTCCTATGGACCGAAGATTTACTTCAAGATATTGTGTGTTTGTCGGTGGAAATCTTGTGTCCTGGAAAAGTAAGGAAACAAGTTGTTAGATCTTATTCAAGTGCAGAATCTGAATATCGGGCTATGGCTCATGTTACATCTGAGTTTGCGTGGATTTCTTACCTTCTTTGTCAACTTGTGATTAAGTCTTTTAGAGCTATGCAGTTATGGTGTGATAATTGAGCTGCCAATTATATTGCTACAAATTCAGTTTTTAATGAGCAAACAAAGCATATAAAGGTTAATTGTCATTTTGTTAGGCAAAACCTCCAGGAAGAGTAATTGATCTTAAGCGTATCAAAACTGGGGATCAACTTACTGACTTATATAATAAGGTGCTTTCGGGAAAATGGGTTGATGACATTTGTAACAAGCTGGGCATATTTGATATCTATGCTCTAGTTTGAGGGGGAGTGTTAATGAATAGGTTAGTTAAAGTGATAAGTCTATGATTAGATAAGTAATAAGCTTATGTAGGATAAATAATAAGTTTAGATAGGTCAATAAATTATAGACCTATTAGAACTCTATTTCATGTACATATCTTCAATATAAATACATATACTTGGCTCATTGTTGAGCACGGCTTCATAATATCTTCTCTCTCCTTCCTTCTTAACAGAGTTTACAAAACTAGTCCTATAAGAATTTGAAACTTCACACTAATACTTAAGACTTATAAAAGCAAACATTCTGTTCTGTGAAGGAAGAAAAACCTGATATTGCAATAACTCCAATATGGCCCCATACAATGACAAAATCTAAGAGAAGTGCAGTTATAAGGTGTAACCAGCATATGTGGACATTATAAAAGTACTCCTTATAATTGTAAAGACTCTATTTAAGCTTCCTAACAATACTAACATGTCAATAGGACCTCAAATCACCACTGTAGTCTAGAGAAAAATTCCAGTGAGACCATATATTGTCCTTAGACCATATATTCATATTTCTTGGCTCTTTAAGCCAATGTTTTCTTGGCTCTTTAAGCCAATGTTTTCTTGGTTCTATTGTCACTTGCTTCACCAGTAAACTTTTGTTTAACATATTTTTCTTGTACTTCTATTTCAGATTTATTGTAAAAAAGGATGCACCTGGTTTAAGAGTTATGAAAATAGAGAATAAAATTGGACTTAGGATTGTTCAAAATGGAGATATTCTTATGAAGAAAGTTTTTGTACCTGAAGAGGACAGGATAGCAGGAGTCAACTCTTTTCTGGATATAAACAAGGCAAGATTGTGATGGTTGCGTTGTCTTTTCTTTACTCTTATTTTTAAATGATAACTCCTATGATTTTAACGAACAATGACTGCTTTAGGTTAATAGTTATTGTGAATAAAAATTCTATTGAATTGTGGAGCGGTAGATCAATTCTCAATCTTGGTTTTGTCCTTTCATGAGATGCAGCACCTGTCTAGGCTTCTGCTTTTATTTTATAAGTTCTGAAGATGATCAACCTTTGTCTAATTCTGTAGCCAAGTAGTTGCCAAGTTCCTTCTTTAGGTAGAAACATTCTGCAAATATTGTTATATCTGCATCCAAAAACAAGACAATCTTTACGTTTCTCATCCCTCTTGTTGTAGTCTATTATTTCATACTCTGATCAGCCTTTGGACTTTCTTACATTTGAAGCCCATGAGACTGCATCTATGAAATAATTTTTGAAGTAATACTCCAAAAAATTGGTCTGACATTAAAATCAACCCCATCATTGGAATTTCTTTTTTTATTTTTCTTTTGTTGTCTGCTTATTACAACACACTTACTGTTGATTATATCAGAGTCCATTCTTTTCTGATATGAACAATTTTCACTGTACTGGGCCTTTGAGGTTAGCAATTCCAACTGATTGTAATTTTTTTTTTTTAAATTATAGCAACTGCTGGTTAATTCCTTCAACTATATGGCTTCTTGTGTAAAAATTTTAATCATCATCAAAAGGATGCAATAATCAATTCAATAGACTTGGTATTTGCTAGAATTCGATAAATCTTCAGAGCATGCCACTTGCAGATCTCATTCTCTGCTGCTGTGTGCAATGAGCCACTGATAACTCTAATTAATTCGTTGAAGTATAGGCTATCAGGCATGTTAGTCTCTAGTAGCCTTTATAAGCAGTGAAAAACACAGAGTAACAAGTGATATTGTTGGGGATGCTGAGATTATATTCTCTCTCTCCCCCTCGTCTCTTTTTCTCCCTCCCTCTCAATTTCTCTCTTCATTATACTGTATGATGCATAGATTAAAGGAATGTGGATGATTGATTACAAGAAGTTACCTGCAGTTTAGTTCGTGTACCGAGTTAAATGTCATCTCATTGAATAATTTGTTTATGCATCCATCATTTGCATGCATATGGCTTTACTTGCACATAGCTTATTTATTGTAGCTGTTTCAAAACAGGTACTTGCTGTTTCCCGAGTAATGGTTGCTTGGCAACCAATTGGCATATCAATGGGAATCTATGACATGTGTCATAGGTATTGCTTATTTAGTATGTTTTAACATTTTTCATCTTGTGCTTTCCATACGAAGCATTCTGATTTCAGAGTGATTTATAGGTACTTAAAGGAGAGGAAACAGTTTGGTGCACCATTAGCAGCTTTTCAAATTAATCAACAGAAACTTGTTCAGATGCTTGGCAACATTCAAGCAATGATTCTGGTTGGCTGGCGTCTCTGCAAGTTGTACGAGAATGGTAAAATGACTCCAGGGCAAGCTAGCTTGGGGAAGGTATTTTATAACACAGACTACACTACACTTGCTAACCCCCCCCCCCCCCCCCCCCCCGCCCCCCCCCCCCCCCCCCCCCCCACCGCCCCCCCCCCC
>JANHAO010008912.1:0-18826 GCA_026873985.1 Saraca asoca | reverse complement strand
TTATAATCAAGATGAAGTCATTAAGTGCATTCAAATTGGTTTATTATGTGTTCAAGAAGACCCAAATGATAGGCCAATGATGGCACAAGTTGTGTTATATCTGAATAGCCTTGCTTCGACGGAATTGCCACTTCCTCGAGAGGCAGTTTTGATGCACAATGACATGAGGCCAAACATGGTAGCAGGGGAATCCAGTTCAGATCAATCTACCAACAATTCTGTACCATTCTCAGTCAACGATATGTCATTTAGTAAATTTTACCCCCGATAATCCTATAAAATGATTACTCATGTATTTATATTTATTGAATCAAAATTTCAAAGTAAATGATTCAATTTCAGCCATACAGAAGTTGTACGTGCTCCTTTAAGGCCTATTAAGAAATTGCTCTGGTTAACCGCCACTAAAGAGCTCATTTTTTTAATGTTTCCTTTATTGTACAAATTAATACTCAAATGCTCATGAAAATTGCTAATGTCAATCTTTTGTAATGCTTCCTCTATTGTACTAATTAATGCTCAAATTCTCATGAAAATTGCTGGTGTCAATGGTCACAAAAGGATTATAAAAAAATTGTTAGTAAATAATTCCCACTACAAAAAACATTGGTGTTTAGAGGCGGTTAACTAGTGGCGGTTATGCAAACTGTCATTAATTTTAAATTTAGCGGCGGTTTACTTATCCGTCGCTTGTATGTCATTTTATTTTAAAATATTACGGTAGTTAAGAGGTCAACTGCCACTAAATTTAAAATTATCAGCGATTTAATTAAACTGTCACTAGTATATCATTTTATTTTAAACTATTGCAGTGGTTACTTGTATAACCACCACTAAATTCAATATATTTTCACAAATTAAAGCTCAATCTTCGGCTGATAGCTACTCTCTGTTTCTGGTTCAATTTCGAAACTTGTCTACCAAATCATGCACAACTCTGTAGTAGTAACTTTGTCACTATCGCCGGCCATCTGCCTAATTTGCATCACCGTCTTCCGTTGCTAGACAAAGTCTTCTTCACTAGTAGCAATCGCATTGTACAGTGGAGGTTTGGTAGTGAGGTTTCAAAGAGCATTCTTGCACGGTGGATCAATCAGGGAACAAGGTATTTTAGTTTCTGGTTGCTTTAGTTTGTATGGTACGGGTATTTATCGTAGCTTCCTTCCAACATTGTTGTTCATGTATGGTGTTGATAAAATTTTGTTCATATTACAATTTAGGGCTCTAGCACCAGCAATGGACTTTGACTCTGTTATATGAAGAATTCGGGAACGAGCTCGAGCCAAGGGAGTTGCTTTGCAATGCGAGCTAGAAACTTGGTGTTCTAAATGCTCCTCGAGTTAGAGACTTGCCACACTTGGGCCGTTCACTGGTTCATCAAGGGCCTGGCCTGCAAGGTGCAATCAACGACCTAAGAGCTCATTGAACGGAAGATCAACACATGTATTGCCCAGTAGACACGTAGGGCCCACCTATAGGGGCAATCTGTAGTAGCCAAATTATAGCATTTAGTTTGTCCATCTGGTCTTGTGCATTAAATGCCTGGTATAATAGGTTTACTGCATGTAAAATTATAATTGTAACCTCCTCTCTTCTATAAATATAGGAAGGAGATGAGCGTAAAAGGGAGAGCTTGGTATGTTGAAACTCTGTTCTCAGAACAATACATTACCGTGGACGTAGGATCCAGTTTCGACCAGATTTGGCCGAACCATGCTAAAAGCTATGTTTTTCCCACTACTCTTGCTTTTTTCTTTGCTTTCTTTGCTCACTTATTATCTCAGAACTAGATTACAGTTTGAGATCCCAAAAGAATCCTTAGTTGGTTGGAATTTGCATTAGAATTAGATTCCACCATCAACATTTTGATGCCGTCTGTGGGGATCTCACCTATTCTGGTTCATTTTTTACTGCAATGGCCAAGGGAAGAACCACCAGAGCTTCAAATGTGTTACTCAACCCTCCAGAAGGGCATGTCTCGACAATGGACTCCTCCATCACTCCCATCATTAGTGCAACCACTGGCTTCCCCCAGCCAGTTCTATTCAACCGACTGCCACTGCCGATAGCACCATTGGAGTACAGATTTAGCTCCAATGTCAGGAAAAATTGGAAAACATGATGGGAGAACTAACCAAAGTAGTTATGATGTTAGCACAGGGTGTGCAAAGATAGGTCAAAGCTGCAATGCCCATAGATGTTCACCAGCAGCAGCAAATAAGACGTTCTGGCGGTCCCAACTAAGAGAATTCTCTAGCTCGTTGCTCACAAAGGCAAATCCCAAGTGGTAACTCCTGCGACCGTGAGGATCAAAGACTTCAGCCATCTCCCAGCCAGCAGTTCGAGGCACGTGACCCATTAGTTAGAGAGCTATATTAGAAAATAACCCAACTGGAGGAACATCTTTGAGCTCCAAGTGATTGAGCTTTCTACAAAGAAAGGTCACCGATTTCCAAAGAGATTGAGACGCAAGCTCTCCCTCTCAAGCTCAAGGTCCTCACGATTCCATTGTACAATGGGGACTTTGACCCATATGATCATCTAGACGCGTTCAATGTTTAGATAGATTTGCAAACAACTGATCCCTTAATCAAGTGCTGAGTGTTCTCGGCCACACTGGGAGGTGTACCTTGTGCTTGGTTTAGAAGCCTTCTAGCCTACTCAATTTGCAGTTGGGAAGATTGTCAAAAAAAATTCATCAACTAATACCGAGCACTGAAGAGGCAGCTTGTGCCCCCTTGTCATCTCGCTATGGTCTTTCAACGTAAGCATGAGTCACTAAAAGACTAAATTGCAAGATTCTGACTCAAAGCCAATTCAGTGGAGACTCCATCTGAAGAAACCATACTGGCAACAATCTCCGTGGGACTTCGTAAAGATAGAAAATTGTACAAAAGTCTATATAAGTCCTTAGTGAAGGATCTCACAAAGTTCTATGAGCGAGCTGCTAAGCAAATTAAATGGGAAGTGACCTTCAGTTTAGAAAGGTTTGATAAGAAGAATGAGAAGGTTGGCTTCTACCACAGTAGGAAGAAGGGCAATATGGACTAGGATGATCACTCTACCGGACAGACTATGAAGAAGCCTAGAAGGCCCGGAGGTGAGCGACCTCAGCATTCAGACCGCCACGAGCAGTATAGCATCCTGTCAGACTCCCAAGATAGGATTTATGCAGCAAAAAGGGACAAGGAGGACTTTGGAAGCCCCAGACCTTTGAAGACCCCATTCAGGCAAAAGAATAGAGATGAGTTCTATGCCTATCATAACGAGGCTGGCCATGGCACCTCGAACTGTCAAGCCCTCAAGGATGCAATCGAGGACCTAATTAGAAGGGGTCGTCTAAGGGAGTACATGGTGCAACCTTCAGAGTAGCAGTCTTGGCCTCCTTAGCGTAACGGCAGCCAAGAGCCGGGGGGATTGATCTGAATCATACATTAGCAATGTATCTTAAATTCAAGTATGAATGTAAATGCCTTCCTTTACTTTTTTTGGAGTTGTTTGCCAATCAGCTTGATGTTATTATCTTTATCTCTTCATTCTACCCTCTGCTATCAAGCATTCGCACCTTCCACAGCTTGCATGCAGCCAACTCTTTCAAGTCTCTTGTGTAACTTTATGCCAACCGTGACCTTTGATTTGGTTGAGGCCCCCCAGAGCTCACTTCAGAGATGAATTAACAAACACTTTGCCACTGCAACTACATGCTCGCTGAGGTGCAGAGGCACTAAAAAAATACTTACTTGGCTAACACAGTTGTGTGCTCGCTGAGGTGCAGAGGCATTAAAAAATACTCACTTTGCCAGTGCAGCTACGTGCTTGCTGAGGTGCGGAGGCACTAAAAAACACTCACTTTGCCAGCACAGCTACATGCTCACTGAGGTGCAGAGGTAATAAAAAACGCTCGCTTTACCAGCATAGCTATGTGCTTGCTAAGGTGCAGAGGCACTCTTAAACACTTAACGCTAGCATAGCTACATGCTCACTGAAGCATAAAGAATTAATGACCTAATTATTTGCCTAAGGCAATGACGTCACTCTAGTTCATAGCTCGCATGTGATCGATTGTTCGTAGCTCTCATTTGACTTTTTGATTATGGATAATCCTTTTTGCAGATTCGATAATGCTTATGTGCGAGATGCTCTATTTTGATTATTGTGTCTGACAAGGTTCTGCCGATTGGTTATTTGAATGTTCCATCGCGAACTATAAAAGTTTACATTATTGCAGATACAAAAAAGTTAAAGACAGCATATTGAGATCGCAAAGAAGATTTTACTCATTAAAAAGCCTTAACGAGGTAAAATTACATCAGGAAGGGAAAATGCAAGCCAAAATAAGCTACAACTAGTCCCCTTTAGAAGGAAAATTGTTGCACGAGAAGAAAGCTCCCAAAGGCTAGCCACTGACGGGACGTACCCTAGCTGATTAGAGCTCACGGACCTGCTTGAGCCCCAGACTTTTTGCTTAGAGCCTTCCTCAATAGCAAGCTCTCCTTCAACCTGACCCTCGCCAATGGAGAGGGTAAAAGCATTACCGCTCCTTATTTTTCTGGCTGGAGCTCTTTTCTAATTCACAAAGAGAGCAACTCAAGAAATAAAAAGAGCCTGGCCGGTTAGGCATAAAATACCTCACAGTATCTAAGATCCATATAAGATCCCTCCATGTTGTCAGGGAAACTGAATCTTCTAAGTTCCCTATGCAGTAGGCCATACACACCTCAACGGAGAGTCAGAACATCAGAAGTAATGGAGGTTTGATTGGAATCTTCATGCTTTGTTTGGTGAAAAAGCAGAATGGATTTCTTCTCCCTTAAATAGAGCTGAGTCTGGCCTCATCAAAGGGTCTAGATTAATCTTCTCAACCACCATCATTTATTACCTCAGAAAAGATTAAGGCTGACCTACCAATAATTGTCAAACTTGTGTCATAGGAAGCACGGCCTAGAATAGATGAAACGATGGTCTCTGTGAAGACTTTGACCGAGCGGCTACCGAAAAGTCTCAACTCCTAACCCACAAAGCAAGCTAAGAGTTGGGGAGCTCATACATGATACATCGATCTTGACTCATCCCAAGTTTGATCTACTTTATTTCGACTAAATCATTTTGTTCTTTTAGATCCTTATTGAGCATCATTGTTGAAAATTTTCGTTGCTAATCCTAGCTTTATTAGGGTTTTTGGATGGAATTGATTCTATAGTTTTGTGAAAAGTGAAATTTGAGTAATCGTTGAGGCCATACATTGCTTATCACCTAATTCATATATAGAGATTGTGAAACCTTTTAGAAAATAATTTCATTTAGAGATTATAAATCTATGAGCTTTTACCTATATTGGGTCTCCAATATTGATAGTAAATGTCTTAGCAATGGGGTTGATAGTAACCCACTTATGATCTTTAAGAAACTGCAAGCCAACCACTTCATATTGAAGTAGAATTGTAATGGCATTGTAGTTAACATCAGTAGGCAAGCCATATGTCAGCTCAAGCTCAGGACACTTAGGGTAGTAATTGATTACCATGTGTTGACCATGCTTCCCCAATGCTTTGTTTATGTAATCTTTCTCTAAGCCTAAGCTTTCTGATATCACTTCAAGCAATCTTAGGCATAATTCTCTCAATTTTCTACAATACTCAGCAGCATCTTCTCTATTCAAACCCAAAAGAACCAAATTCTTTATTGCTCTTTAATATAATGTATTCTTTATATACTTGAGCAAACTATGCATTGATTTTTTTAATGGTTTTATTCCATATCATCAATTAGAATTCAACCTCACCATATTTTTTATACTACATTAGATAATTTGTTGTGTTCGATTCTTATTAATTCCCTCTAAGTTAGCTACATTAGTTATTTTAATTATGCCTATACCGATAGTTGAATGAGTGATTGAATTTCTTCATGTAGGAAATGTGCAGGCAATATGCATGAAATAAAAGCAAACAGACCATTCCTCACATTGCGGGGTCAAAATCATTTGCGTGAAAAAAAGATAAAATGGTAGCATAGCCATTTAATTTAAGTAAATACAATTAAGATTTGCTTATGAAATAACTCTTTTTTGCTTGTTTAAATGTCAAGAGAGAGAGAGACAAGGTTCCATTGGAAAGGTAGAGTTGTGGGACACTGTCTATAGAAAAATTACAAGAAGCCTCAAGCCAAGCAGAACAAACACAGTTGTCAATAATCTCCCCAAACGATGCTTTTAGACAAGTGTTTGGGAAGGAGCACCCAGGTCATGTATGAGGACTAGGCATGGGTGCTTGTCCTATTAACGACTTTGGGAGCAGTTATGAAAGATGAGGTGGCAACTATTCATCAGGCTCGAATAATGTGAACCAAAAAATTATTAGGCTTAAATCACAGTTGGACAAAACAGAGGCACAGGTGGAAGCCATTTTGGACTACATCAAGTCTATGGGCACATATATTAAACCCGTTTGTTTGGTCAGCAATTTTTTGACCAATAGGTATTATATATAAAACTTAGTCAAATCTGTTATTCCAACTATGTTTGTTGTGTATTTGTTTGTTGTGTAAACATTATTTATTCTCTGCTAAATATTTGTTTGCTATCAAATATGAAATTTTGTTGATGTAGATATACAGGCATTTCTTTATATGGATGCCTTGTATTCTGGTGTAATCTACCTTCAGTTTGGAGATAAGCTTTAAGTTTTTGTATTTGTCCTATTCACCATATTCATCTTTAACTAGATCCTCATAAAGCTGTCTTTGTATCTTTGTTTTTTCTACCTGATTGGACTAATTTTTGCATACTTGAATTGCTATTTTTTTGTATAATTGGACCAATATGATATTTGGTTTCTATATATGCATGTCAAACTAAGATATTCTTTGTCTTTTTTTTTCTTTTTAGGATGGGGTTAATATTAATTTGTCAGATCAATTTTCACTCATACATGCAAGGAGATCTTCTGGCGGGAGCAATCAAGATAGAAAAGTCACCAATCCCAGCCAATCTCTTTAAATTTTATTATATTTTTAGTTTTAGAGAGTTTTTGACTAGAATGTAATGTAAAGTCAATTGATGTTATATTTTATTCAAATGAATGTCATTTTTCATTATATTTGAATGAATGTTATTTTTCTTGCACTATGAGTTTGTTTTTATATTTTACAGGGATGATTAGGGTCATTAACTAATGGAAATATAAGGATTGAATGGCTTGAAAATTTTTTAAAAAATGTTACAAAAATTTAGTTGCAGTTAAAGGACTGCCACTAAAATGAAAACAAACTCAAAAAATAACGATGGTTAACTAACTGCTGCTAATTTGAATTTTAATAAAAAAAACATTGTAACCGTCGCTAAATTATACCAAAATTTTATCTAGAACATTGCAGCGGTTAATTTAACCGCCACTAAATTAACACAAAAATTTTGAAAAATACACTTTTTAGTGGTTCCTTTTAACCACAGCTAAGGTCGATTTGGTGGTGTATTTTCTAGCAGTTTCCATAACTACCGCTATTTTACTCCATGGCGGTTCTAACTATCACTATATACACTGTGTAACTGCCACTAAATTACAACATTTTTTGTAGTGTCCCAAGTGCTTAATTAACCTTGAGAATGAGTAGACTCAAAAAGACATTGTTTTTAGATCATCGAACCTTAAGGTATATTATCTATATGTTAGATTTTATTTCATTTTATTTTTAATCTAATATAGATTAACATAAATTGTGATTTTGAGTTAAGATAATATGGTCAAATAAGAGACATAAGATGACCTTAAAGTTAAGTTTAATTAGTAAACTTGTTATTTTAATTAATCATATGTTGGATAAATTGAGTAGGCCTAATAGGCCCATTGGGGATTATTAGATGGAAACCCTAATGCACCTATTATAAAGTGAGTACTAGGTCACATCTTTGATTATCTAATTGGTAAAGTCTTATCTCTAACATCTAAGAAACCTAATTGTGAGATCATAAGAGAAGAAATTAGTGCATTCAATTATATTTGATCACTTTTCTTCCACTTAATATGTCGATGGATTTCAAATTAGGTTTTATCTCTCAACTCATTCTAATAATATGGTATTCCATAAATTCATGTATGATCTTGGGCATGAAACAATTTTATATTCTTAATTTTATCTTTCAATTGATATTGGAGTAGAATTACATGATCTTAAAACCCATGTATTAATTTTTTTTCTCTTCCTATGTGATTCATTCACACACACATCCCTGTTATCATTTTCTTTTAAAAGTTTGACACGATACTCTATTCAAGCTATAAAGATTAGTATTTTGCATTATTTTTTTTATTTGATTGCATATTTGGTGACATGAATTTTAAATCAATCAGACCTTTGCAATACCAAATAAGGACTATGGTTTTTAATTATTTCAATTTGTTCATTCATTGTGGTTTTAACCAACAAAGATACAATGGTTTTGTATAAATTTGTTTAATCAAATCTTTATTGACTGAGTTTTTTGATAAATGAATGAGGTGAGTTGGAAACTTATTGACAATGATTGCTTTTGATAAAAAGTTTCACTAATGATAATTGAATAATGGCTTCACTTATGATTGCTCTTGATAAGAAATTGATTTCATAATATAGGTTAAATTAAATTATATTATACGATAAGTTTGATTAAAGCCCTAAATTATAAATTAATCTCAAGAGTTTATATAAAGTAAAAATAAAGTTGATTTTTCATGTAATTGGCATGCAAATTTTATTTTAAGTGACATTAGAGATAATTAGGCTTTCACATCTCATAAAGTTTAATTTTTGACATACTTTGCATTGTTAATGTCACATTGGAAAGGCTTTATTATCTCTCATAAAGTAAGACCATAATGCTTTAGTATATTTGAAATATAACATTATTAAGAGATATTTGTGTATCTCATACATACTATGTTACCTATGGGTTGTGATTAAAGACATTTATGGCCCCATATCTATAAGGATCAAATCACACCATTTTTATATGGATAAAATAAAGTGTATCTTGGTGGAAAATAAAGTTTTATGAATTGATTGAATTATTATCACCAAAAGTGGATAGTTCATTTGCTTTTTAAGATTTTGAACTTTGACAGTAAAGGATGTCTCTGATTAAGTACAAAGCTCTTTTGTCCAAAGGTGTTGACTTTGTATAAGATCTAGAAATGTCACATTGGACATGTGACTAGGAAGTGACTTATCTAAGTGGTCCATTCACCTAAGGTGTTGCATTTACAAAGGTAGGAATATATTCCTAAACCATTTCATATGAGAATTTGGAATTGTAGGTTATGTATTATGCCTAAAGATGTTAAGTAATGACGTATCTAAATTCTTAATTATGTTATTTTTATATTGCTTTTATATCAATATTATCCTACAACTTGCTAACATATTGCATTGTATTTGATCTATTCAATCACTTTTTCAATTAACAACAATATAGTCACCATCGAGGTGTTATCTGGTTCAAATTTCAAGAAGTGGAAATAAGATGTGGAATTTGCTATTTAGATGGCAGATGTGGATTTGGCAGTGACTACTAATAAGCCATCTAAACTCACTGAAACCAACACTAATACACAAAAATAAACACATGCAGCTTAGTGGAAGTCAAATTGTATGTGTTATCTGACAATGAAGAGGTTTATTCTTGAACACATGTTAAGTGGTCTTTCTAGCACTACTGTGACTAAGGAGTTCTTGATTGCTATGTCTTAGAGGTACAAAGTCTAATTAAATGCTAAAATAGGTACACTTTTGAGGGAGTTTTACTCTATGAGGTATGATAGAGTTAGAAACATTAGGGAATATATCCTCAAGATGGTTCACTATCAAATTAAACTGAAAACCCCAAATATTTCTCTCCATGATGCTCATAGTATTCATCAAATGTTGAATAGTCACCTTGTTGATTTTGATTTACTTGTAACCACATATAATTCTTAGGATAAGGCATGGGATATCAATAACTTAATCACTAGGTATGTTGTTGAGAAGGAGAAACTAAAGAGTGAGAAATCACAAACTGCTCTCTTTGTGTCTAAGTCTGATGGCAAAGGAAAAAGTAAGAAATCTATATTTTTTGCTCTTAAAATGTTTAGAATAATAACTCTGGTTAGTCAAGTGTTGTGGGTGTCAATAAACCTTCTTTTTAAGAAAGATAGGCGCCACTTTGGTAAAAAGAATTGTTATTTTAAAGTAAACTGCATTAAATATAAAGTTTGGTTAGAGAAATGTGAGAATAAAGATAACTCTTTGACCTTTGTTTTATATGAATCCAATTAAGCTATGGCCCCATTTAGTTCTTGGTGGCTTGATAGTGGAGCAACTAATCGTGTTGTATTCACTATGCAAGGGTTCATAAGTAAGAACATGCCAAATAAAGAATAGAGTAAAGTTATGATTAGCAACAACATGGAGATGGATGTAAAATTCATAGAAGTAATTTGTTCAAATTTAAATTTTGGTTTTAAACTTACTTTAAGAAACACTTTCTTTATATCATCTTTTAGACAAAATTTGGTCTTGATTTCCGTTTTGGACAAAGAAGGTTACACTTTTAATTTATAAAATGGGAATGTTTCCTTGTTTTATGATTGAACTATAGTTAGCCATTCCACTTTGTCATATGCATTATGTAGAATGTGTTTGACTCTAAATGATACTTATGCCACCGCATGTAATGTTAAACAAGTTATTGTGAAAAAACACCTAATTAAGGAAAAGTCTTCCATGTTGTGGCATAAAAAATTAGGCCACGTTTCTAGGGAAAAAGTAGAAAGGTTGATAAAGGATAACATGATTCTCACTATTGACTCTCAAGACTTAGAAACATGTTGATTGTTATAGGGAAAAACAACCAAGATTATAACACTACAAAAAAACTCTTAAAATAGCGGCAGTTATGCAGTGTATATAGCGACAGTTTGAACCGCCGCAGAGTACAATAGCGGCAGTTACAAGAATTGCTAGAAAACATGCTGTTGGGTCACATTAGCGGCAATTAAATGGAACCACTGGAAAAATGAAATTTAGCGAAAATTTAGCAGCAATTAATTTTTCAAAAATTTGCAATTTAATTTAGTGGAGGTTAATTAATCGTCGCTATTTTTTTAAATTTTATATTTAATTTAGCGGTGGTTAACTATTATTTTTTAAAAAATTTGTAATTTAATTTAGTGGGGGTTAGTTAACCATTGCTATTTTTTTAATTTTATATTTAATTTAGTAGTGGTTAATTAACCATCGCTATTATTTTTTTAATATTTTTTTTTAAATTTCAAGCCATTTAATAAATCTATCATTTGCAAGCAAAAGCATCATAAGCAATCTATATTTTTAGCACTGCCATTTTATGTTAATTTTCATTTTTATCCCCCATCTTTTTCCTAAACTATTTAACTAAGTAAAAGAGCTTGACCAGATAAAAAATAAGCCATGGTCCAACCAAAACACCCAATCAGCTCACATCAAAGGATGGTCACTAATCTAAGGAAATGAGATATGTAAGACACACAGCAACAAGCTAGGACATAATGCAAGGTCTCATCATAATTGGTATCATGAATGTTTCTTATAATTTGATGTAGTTTACACATCAGAATCAGATTGTTATAGCTCAATCCAAATCTAAATTAAATCAATGCAAACATCACCAAAGCCAAAGAGATGTATTTACGATTTGATGTCTGACATTGTAATCTTTGATACACACCTTTTTCTCCTCCGCAGAAGGGGGCTTCAGCTTCTAGAGTTGACATTGCTGGAGGGCGAGGATGGCAAAAAGAAGTATCTAGAGCGAGATGGAGATTGTGAAATGGAATGGGATCTGGATCGAGACCACGAGATTCAACGAGAATGAGAATGAAAGCCAAAGTAAGACCTAGAGCTAGAGGATGAGCCCGAAGCCGAACCAGAAGGTGGTGAGCAATGATCACGCCCAAGCTTCGTCGTTGAGTCCTAAAATAGTGCAATATATATAGAAGGAAACGTAACATCTTTCACAATAGATATACATTATATATGTTATAAGCACCAAACAAAATTAATACCTTACCTAACACTTATTCTTTATGGCATTAAGAGGTACACTCATTTAAATCTGTTTGGATTCCATCATTTTGTCCAAAGAAAAATGTTAAATTTCATTAAGTCTAATGAGACATTTTCTTTCTTCAATTTAGTCCTTATTTAAATCAAAGGACATATAATTAGATGAAAATGAACCTAGACATAAGTGTTTGCTATAGGTACTGCATGTACATTCTTTTGCCCAGTAAAAGCTAAAAAAGGTGCAAATTGCAAATTGATTATTCATGAGATGTCTGCTATTTTGTCTGCATGAGCAAATTCTTGATGTCCAAAACATAAAGAAGAGTGCAAAGTGAGTAGGATAAAAATTTCACTCTACCTCATATATACACTAAAGTACAAAACAATTTTCAATACTAGTGAATGTTGCTTCACCAAAAAATCTTGTGAACAAAAGCATCATGAAGCCACAAGCTAATCTAATAAAAAGCAAGACAGAAATGTGATGCTGCACTTTTTCTCTATCCTACACAAATATATGTAATCAAGCAAAGCAATGTAAGCCTTAGAAATACAAATGATAGATATGCCATGGACAAAATCAATCGTAGGTCTATGCAACATTTAATGATAGGAACTATGAAGACATGTATCGAATAGTACACCACAACCATGCCTCTTGATCAAAGTAAGAGACTGCTCTGTGAACAACTATCATTATAAATTAGACATATTTGCTCGAAATTTCACTAAGCTAACTAAAATCAATATTCATAATTTTCTATTAATGAGAGCTATTTTATATACCTTCTCTTTATACCCAGTCTACAACTTTTTTTGCTTATATTGACCATCAACAATTTCTTTACCAATCAACCAAAGCTTCTATGCTTACGTATTCATTAATTCTAGCATTGAAAGACTACTGTCACTTATCTACTAAGAAGAAAGTAACCTATCTAGCAAGGGTAGTTGCAACCATATTCGATGTAGCAACTGAGAGAAACGTGAAAATGTATCTCATGTAATCACAAACAACTGTAGCAGGTCCTACTCATAGAAAATTCAGGAAGAAGAGACTATTAGTATCCTGTTATCAAATGCTAAATTAAGTAAACTGAGTATAAGATGTATATCTAAATCTGACATAGCAGTGCCATTTCATAGGCCATCTTTCGAAACTGCACTCAGATCAATATAAATTAATCTAATGAATTGACAATAATAGCATGTTGTGTTGTATGATAACATGTCAGTTTCCATGCTTTTTCTACTTCAAAATCTTAATCAAAGATACCAAAAATGAGCTCCACAATAATACTTTGATTTTAACAAACCATTTTTAGTTCACAATTCTAAAAAGATAACAAACTGAAATCTTAATCAAAGACACCCGAGCAATGAAAGTTGCTATTGGAGGATTGTTTCTAGTTAGATTGGATACTTCTAGATATAATTTAACAAATAAAGCCCTATTCTTCTCCACTAACAAATGCCTTCATTTCAGAGGAATAACAAAACTCAATAACCCACTGCATTCTATTAACATCAATTTACAAAAGCTCATTAAATCACAAAATTTTACTTCTATTTCTCTTAGATTTTTTGAGGTACCAAACATAATCCATATTCAATGATCACTTAAAAGGGTTAATGTAATTTTCCACAGTATCATTGATTGCACTGTTGTTTTATCTAAAGAATGAGAATTTTTCTGCAAATAGATGGGGACAAAATGCACGAATAATAAAAACCAGTCACACAGTATTCAAACAATAAAAAATTGCACAAAAACTTCTAAAAGCATAAAATTGCACTTGTTTTTTGCTCAAACTTTCTTATATACCAAACACATAGGCAAACTGATAACCTAAAGTTGAAATCACGATCAGCCCAAGCTCCTACTAGCACTAGACAGATAAGCACAGACAACGCATAGGCTGGTTGAATCGGCTTCACCAGACGAAATCATGCCCCTGTTCTCCTCCACGCTCAAATTAGCAAGCTTAGCCAATAGTTGCTAGCCCCTAAGTTAGCCAGTGGTGAAAAGGTTGAATGACGTCTAGCAGAGTGCAAGAAACGAATTGTAATAGATCGAATGTGAGAATAGAAGTGGTCTAATAGGGTTTCACGAGCAAGGGGAGAAGACAATTAGGTTGTGCTTTAGTTGGAAGGCCTAAGAACTTCCTTTAGTTAGAGGCCAAAACGGTGTCATTTGGGCTTATACGCAAAAGACAAAGCGGCGGTTACCACTTAAACTATCGCTATTATTAAAAATTAGGGGCAGTTAGCTTAACCGCCACTAGCAAAAAATTTAGAGGTGGTTAGCCTAACTACCTCTAAATAACCGTTGCAAACTAACGTCATTTTTTGTAGTGTTAAAAAAAAGGGTTTAGTTCGTAGTAGTGACTTTTTACAAATTATTCATATAGACTTAAGTTGTTATAACATATACTGAATAATTAGAAGTATAAGATTTATTAGAAGAATTTAAAACTATTTTAATAAAATTTATCAGACAAATTATAGTTCATGATATTTTTATTAATAAAATAAATAATATATAAATAAAAGTTATAGCTTTTATGCTTTAGAATTTAAAACTATAAGTAGGTATATTAGTATAACCTTAATTATTGTTTTAAAGTTTTGAAGTGTGATTTGCTTTAGTTTGGCCCATTTTGGGTAAAAGTTGCCAAACAAAAAAAAAAGAGATAAAAGAAGAAAAAGAAAGAAAGAAATCTACTCCTATTTTATTTAAAACGATGCAATTTTGGAGGTTGTCTTCTAACCCCTCTTTGCGTGAAGCTTGTTGAGCCATTTTGCTCTTTCTTTCTTTTCCTTCTTAACCGCAAGCCCAGCTAGAGAAGGAGGACTTTGCCTTGCATCGAGAGCTGCCCTTCTTGCCACTGCCTCACCCGAGCTGCTATCTTTCTTTTTATAGCAGACCAAACCACTGTCGATACTATGAATGAAGTTGGATGTGGAGAGAGAGTGGGATGCTCTCATGTTCAAGCTCTACTACTATGAATCTACCCAGCTAGTCTTGTAGCATGCTACTGTTATTGTTCAGTCTAGCTATGCCAAACTCTTTTGCAGCAGCAACGATAGTGGGAGCTCTGCATATAGCGGTCCAGTGAGCTCGCATGAAGTTGCTGACCTAGTTCGAGAGTTCCAACATAGTGAGGTCAGCCATGATTCCAACCCATATTTAAGCACCAAATATACTCTTTAGATGTTAAAATCCTCACTTATATGATTAAGATTAGTTTATATTGTGTTTTCCTTAGTAAATGGAAGATGATTGCCTGCAAACCCTAGCCCTATCTTGATGAAATTAAGAATTTGTTTTCTTGAAATTTTAGATGTTATGATAAGCTTGATGAAGTATGGATGGATGCGTAGTGAAATTTCTGCTCACTGGAAGAAACTCTAGATTTCTAAATGGGCATTTTGTTGAAGGTGAGTAAATTGCTCTCTCACTATATTTCTTGTATCTATTATGGTATTTTGTACTGAGGCATATTTGGGTAGGTGTGAATATATTGAAATTGAATATGTTTGTTAGACATGCTTATGTTTATCTAATGTGTCGTGCGGTGAAATTGTATTTGAGCATGGAAAGTAAGGTTTGTAGTGGAAATGGACCAATGATCCTATAGGAATATCTTTTCTTACAAATGAATAAATGGAAAATATTTAAGTACTTAATTAAATTGTTGCTACCTGGTTGTTGAAGTTGAAATTAGTTAAATTAAATGAGTGCTAAAAGTGAGTTTTAATAGAAATGAGGACATGACAATCTAAAACAAATGCATGTATAGATGTATTCGGTAATGGTGATTGTTATTGGGTCATTGAATTAATGGTGATTGTTATTGGGTCATTGAATTAACATGAGAAAGAAGTTGATAAAGGTAATTGGCTTAAGAAATTAATCCATGCATACCTCTCCATTTTTTTTATTTGGTTAAATTGACTTGAGTGATAGCATGATTGTTCAGTCACACTTGATTAGTGTGATGAATGAGCTGATCTGTTTTTGGTTTGACTTGATTATTGAAATTGCTTGACAAATGTTGATTGTGGATGTATCATGATTTAAGGGCTTGTAGAACAATTAGGTGTGAAATGATTGTTGTATTAGAAGAATGGGTTCTACATGTATTTCATTTAAGTTTACCTATTATGCTGTAATATTTGCTTGAACATATATGAGTTTTGAATGTATTACTGCTGCTATGACTAAGTGTTAGCCCTGTGAGTAAATAACTTATTTTTCTATAAGTGCTTTGTTACTGACGTTCCAAAAATTATGGTGTGACAATATGGTATCAAAGCATGGTTTATGATCTATTTAGGTGCCTGAGTCTTCAACTGCTAATATGAGATAACGATACCAAGTTCATGTTTGTATGCCTAGGAACCCAAAGCATGAACGAGCAAGACATGTTCTTGATCTTTGCAACCTCTGAGCTATAGGTTAACGAAATTGTAGTTCGAGCTATAAGATTAGCTTATAATCTTGCCTATAGAAATTACATTACAAAAGAGTTAATCTTGTATCTGAATATATATGAGCACCTGATGGAATTTTAGATGACCTTTCATTCTCTTTAGATGTTGAGAGTTTGTTCTACAAATCATTTTCTCATTAAATTACCATAGTCGATAGGTGTTTTTACACTATGAAATTGTATAAAATTGAACGTATGATCATGACTATGAGTTCAAAACTTGAAATTCGAGTAGAATCACCATTAGAATTGTAAGATTTAAATTGAAGACCTTAATTCAACTTGAGAAAAATTAGTTTGGGATATGAGTCTTCTCACTTAAAGTTGCAAATCTTCAGGAAGTCTAGAACTACATGTGATTAGAATCGTGACTAGAATAAAAAATAAGGTTATGAAAAGTTGCTCCAAATCACAAAAAAACTAGAACAAACTATAAGTTGAAAAGCAAGGCATAAATGTTGCCTCGTTCCTGATCACAAAAACAATGTAAAAAAGGTCGAGTCAAATCATGAATCTTAGAGAAGAATGATTGTGTAAATGTATAGGCTTAGTTATATAAAAGTCATAATATTCATTAAAAAGATAACAGTGATTGGTATATATTTATCCAATATATGTACGCTTGTATGGGCAATAGTTATTGTAAGGGTAATTTATTCTTACTGAGATAGTAATTTCTTAGCTGGCTGAGGAATGATAATAGTTAAGAGTTTAATTAGTTTTTTTGCCAACTTCCAACTTATATAGTTAATAGAAATTGAGTTTAAATTTAATTGGATGGAAAATAGTGTTAGTTGACTATAATGTTTATAGGTTAATGATATATAAGCGGGGATACTGGATTGTGACTTTGGTCTAAGCTGTATAGCAGTTTTGAGACTATAATTCTCTATATGAGATACTATGTTATTCAACTATAGTTAAGAAATTTGAATATGCTTGAATTGATTAATACATGATTATTGGCTTGGTTAAATACTTTAGTTGGAAAGATACGATTCTAATTGATCCATTAAATATTATGACTTATCTAAACATTATGTAAATTATACTTCGAATGTAAGTATTAATGGATAAATTCTTGTGATTAGTTAAAAACCAAGACTAATTGAATGAATTGCTAGTTAGAGAGAAGTGTTTCTAAAGTGACTAAAGTTAACCAGAATGTTAATTTCCACCATTTTTAGAGCTTTAACTTATTGTTTCTTTTCTTTCCCAATCAGAATCTTAAGTTTCAAATCACTTATCTATGTACCAACTATAAAGCTTTATTGGTAAATTATTTAAGGAATTAATTCAATAAAGGCTAACTTGGTGTTTTTAGGGAAGAAGAAAGAGTCACATAATGTAATACCTAAACAAAAATGTTGGCTAAGGGACTAAAGTGAAATTTTGGTATTTTTCGTTAGGGTCATAACATAATTTCATATTTTTCAAGAGGGCCTTATTGAAGTCGATGTAAAGTCATAGGGTCAAACTGCAAATTTCTCCATTTCTTTTTATATATATAATTTCCTCAGCTGGCTTCTCTCTCTCCCGAAACTTCCCTCCAGTGTGATCTCTCTCTGGTTTTCCCAAAGTTTCTTCCTCTTTCTGCTCTCCAGTGATCTCTTCCATCCGACACCATCATCGTCTCATAGACCATTCGGCGAGCTTGATGATGCCAACCTCTTCCTTATTTGGCACTTTCTCTCTCCCCAGTGTGCGCTGTAACTCAGCTGAAGCGTTTTGCAGTTGCTACAACTCAAAGCATTGGTGTTCCTCTTCTTCTTCAGCTCAACAAGTTGCTGTGAGCTCTGGCCATGTCCAGCCGATCAACATCCTTCTTCTCTAGTAGGCCTTCCCTTTTGGTAGCTCTCGGTAGCTCATCTCTCTCTACTTTAGCTAGTTTGGCTAGCAACTTCAATAGGCTCACCGACGATAATCTAGCTTCGACCGAGCTACCCACCTGCACTTTGGAAGGTGGTGAGTAATTCTAGGACAAAAGATTTATTTTATAGTAACCTTATATCAAGTTTTCAAGATAGGTTAGTTAAAACCCTCCCTATGCAAAGTTAAAGAAAGATGAAAATTTTCTTATGGATTTACTCTAGATAAATTCTTATTGGTGAACTAAGTACACTAATGTCGAATTTTTAGAGCTTTAGCTAAAAAAACCCAAGTTAGCTAACCTAGATCCCAAGGGTGCCTAAGGTGAGTGGACAATCTTCCTCACTTAATAATCCCATGTGTAAACATAAAATAATTTTATTATATGAAATGTTATAAATCCT
>JANHAO010008911.1:0-18853 GCA_026873985.1 Saraca asoca | reverse complement strand
TACATACTAGTCTCACTGTATTATTGCTATCCCAGTTCACAACAATACTCGACTAGGGACATTTTAAGAATAATAAATTATTCTAAGGATAATTATCATATTTATTTATATTACGCAGATATATAAAAAAATATAATAATTGAATTGCCATTAAAACGTAATATAATGTATGCAACTAAACAATCATCCCACGATTGGCTTCTAAGGCATACACCAACAATAAGCCCCCCAACTCTCAACTCACTTCGCGGGTTAGGAGTTAAGACCTTTCTACTGTCGTTTAGTCAAAGTCTTCTTTGAGACTGGTGTTTCATCCATTCTAGGCTATGCTTCATATGGCATGTGTCTGACAATTACTGGTGAGTCAACCTTAATCCTTTCCGAGGCAATAAATGATGGTGATTAGGGAGATTAATCTAGACCCTTTGGTGAAACCAAACTTGGCTCTATTTAAGGGAGGGGAAACCCCCTCTGCCTCTTCACTGAGCAAACCATGAAGGTTCTGGACAAACCTCCATTGCTTTCAGCATTTGGGCTTTCCATTGGGGTATGTATGGTCTGCTGCATAGAGAACTCAGAAGATTTTGCTTCTCTAATAACATGGAGGGATCTCATATTGATCTCGGATTACATCCTCTCAATGTTGTCGTAAGGCCATTGTTCAGCTAGCCGAGTTCCTGATGCTTCCTTTAAGAATCAGATGAGGAGCTAGAGGCTAAAAAAAATAAGGAGTAGTTGTGCTGCCACTGGGGAATGATTGGAAGAAAAAATTTGAGGACCTTGGCTGGCCTATGAGCTCTAATTAGCTAGGGTGCGTCCCTTTGTCACTAGTCCTTGTTCTTAGAAGAAAATTAGTTATAGCTTTTCCCTTTGTATTTGTGGCTTTCTAATGTAGTTTTACTCGTTGAGGCTTTTTTAATGGATAAGATTTCCTTTTGTGATTCTATGTGTCGTTTTCGTGTCCTGCATAAGTATTGTTCAAACAATTCATGTGTGAACTGTGCATAATCAGATTCATATACGATCAGCGATTGGGGTGATCTCGTGCCCAAATGAGAGAGTAAGTGATATTGTGTTTGGGCCAATTTCATGGCCAATTAAGTAGTTGAATTTGCATGGGAGCTACAAAGAAAGTGAATGAGCGATCCCGTACTCAGGATGATCTTATAGCCAATTAAGTAAATGAGTTCACATGAGAGCTGTGCAATAAGAGAGTGAGTGATCTCATGCTTGGGTCGATCTTATGGCCAATTGAGTAAATGAGTTCACATGAGAGCTATGAAATAAGAGAGTAAGCAATCTTATGCTCGAGCCGATCTTGTGGCCAATTAAGTAAATGAGTTCATATGAGAACTATAAAATAAGAGAGTGAGCAATCTCATGCTCAGGCCGATCTCATGGCTAATTGAGTAAATGAGTTTGTATAAGAGCTGTGAAATAAGAAAGTAAGCAATCTTGCACTCAGGCCGATCTCATGGCCAATTAAATAATTGAGTTCACATGGGAGCTGCAAAATAAGAGAGTGAGCAATCTTGTGCTCAGATAAAAGAGTTGGTCGATCTTGTGGTCGGGGCGATCTTATGCCTAAATAAAAGAGTTAGCCGTTTAGGCGATTCACCTGTTTGAAAAATTTAAAAATCAATAAAGGGATTCAGAACGTTTATATATAAATTACCTAATTACAAAAATTTAATAAATAGTCCTGATAGTAGGAGATTGCTCTTGCTTGAGGTCTTGCCAAGATGGTCCAAACCGATGCTTGGAAGGCTACACCAAGTAGTTTTGCAAGCGACCTCTTTTAATGAGGTCTTCAATAGCGTCCCTCAGTGCCCAACATTCTGAGGTGACATACCCAAATTCATTGTGGTATGTGCAAAATTTCCCTTGGTTGAGCTTGGACTTATTAGGAGTCTTCAAGGGTGGAGGTTTTTCGAAATTCTCTTTGTGCCTTTCCATCACGAAAATCTTGTCTTGGGCATCCGACAGGATGCTATAGGTGCTATGGCAACCTAGAAATGGGGGTCACTCATCCTTGTTCTTCTTAGTGAGCTGAAGATCGGAGCTGTCCTTTTCATCTCCATAGTTACTCCTCTTCTTATTTTGAGGCAAGCTACCTGCCTTGGGCTTCTGCAAACTGAAAATCTCTTCTAATCTAATCTACTTTGCGGCTTACTCGTAAAATTCACCCAAGTTGCTAACTAGGGATTTGTATAAACTTTTGAATAACTTTCCATCTTGCGAATTCCTACTAAAACGATAGTCAGGATGGCCTTATTTGAGGGCTTCTCTACATTGTTAACCTCGCGCTTGAAATGAGCAATATAGTCTTTTATGTTTTGTGCTTATTCTGGAAGACCGTAGCGAGATGGCATAGGGGCACGAGTTGCTTCTTCAGTGCTCTATACTGGTTGATAAACTTTTCCTAGCACTCCTTCAAACTATTAATGTTGCAAGCTGGGAGGATTCTGAACCACATTCGAGGAACTTCACCCAATATAGTAGTGAAGACTCAACACCTGATTAAGAAATTACAGGTTTGGAGATCCATCTGGATGTTGAATAGGTCTAGATGGTTATGCGGGTTGCTATCTTCATCGTATAGTAGAATGGCTAGAACTTTGAGTTTGCGTGGGAGAGATTCCTCTTTGATTTCCTTAGAGAAAGGAGCTTGTTCCCTGAAGTGACCTTGGTCATTTTGAGCTTGAGGGTGCTCCTCCAAATGCTTTACTTTTTGAAGGAGGTCTTCTACCAAAACATCCAAGCCCCCCAGTCATTGGCTAGAGACTTGGTGGTTTGGTTCACTTTTCTGGCCATGCGGATGGTGATTTGAAGTCTGCTCGTGTTCAGTTTAACCGGGCTGTTCACCCCCAAGTGTGGCAACCTCAACTCATTCTTGTACACCTTGAGCTTATGATTGCACCAACATTGTGACCATTTTTGCTAGCTCTCCCATTATATTTTCAAGTTTCTCCTGATGTTGGAGCCAAGCGTATACTCTATCGGTGCTGTTGGCAGTGAGAACTGGTTGGACAAAGCTAGCTGGAGGGATGCCAGTGGTTGCTTCGATGGCAGGAGTGGTAGAGGAGTTTATCATTAAGACGTGACCCTCTGGAGGGTTGGGTTGCGCATTTGAAGATCTGGTAGCCCTTCCCTTGGCCATTGCAACAAGAAACGAACTAGAACAGGTGAGATCCCCACAGACGATGCCAAAATGTTGATGATGGAATCTGGTTCTGATCCAAACTCCAGCCAACAAGAGTTTCTTTTAGGGTCTCAAGCTGTTGACTGGTTCTAAGACAATAAATGAGCTAAGTCAGCAAGAAATGAGGGAAGAGCAGCAGGAAAACACAAAGGTTTTTTAACGTGGTTCAGCCAAATTTGGATAGAACCGAACCCTACATCTACTGTAGTGTATTTTTCTGAGAATATTTTTATAGAGTTTTGGTATATAGGTATCTCTCCCTTATGTTCATCTCCTTCCTGTATTTATAGAGGAGAGGAGGTTATAATGGTAATTTTGCATGTAATAAATCTATTACATTAGGCATTAAATATACAAGACAAGATAGCTAGACTAAATTTTATAATTTGCTTACTACAGATTGCCTCCTGCAGGTGGGCCCTGTGTGTCCATTGGGCAGAACATGAATTAGTCTTCTATCCAGCGAGCTCCCAGGTTGCTAGTCGTGCCTCACTAGCCAGATCATTCGGTCTGGGGAAGTGCCTGCTTTCGGGATGGCTAACTTGAGCTCGCTCTATCAGGGACGAGCTCGAGCTGAGGGTGCCACTCTGTGACGTAAGCTGGAGATTTAGCACTCTGAGTGCTTCTCGACTTGAATCTTTGCCACATTCAGGCTGCTCGCTGGTCCATCAAGGACATCCGAATTTCTCATATAACAGAACCATAATATCTAAGTGATGCAAAATCTTTTAAACTAATTAGTTTCTTATGTTGTGGAGGAACATGCTATGTATTTTGCCTCTATTGTAGATGAGGCCACACAAGATTGTTTCTTGCTACTCCAAGATATTGCATTGTCTCCAAGCAAGAAAGCATAATCTAATGTGGATTTATGGTCATCCACATCTTTTAACCAATCAACATCATAGTAACCAATCAAGGGCAAATCCTTGCCTTAATAGATAACATATAATCAGTCGTTCGCTTTAGGTATTGAAAAATTCTCTTGACTTTTTTCCAATATACTGGTCTTAGATTAGGTTGAAGATGGCAAATGAATCTAATGGCATAGCAAATGTCTGGCCTAGTACACATCATTGTATACATTAAAGCTTCCAACAGCACTAGAGTAGGGAACTCTCAGCATTTTTTCATTTTCCTCTGGAGATTTTGGACCCAAATATATTTTTAAGGCCAAAACTTTTTCCATTTGTGCATCAATAGACTTGCAATTGTGCATATGGTTTCTTTCTAGCATTTTGTTGATATAGGTTTCTTGAGACAATCCAATTAATCTCTTAGACCTATTCCTTACTATTTTGACACCAAGCACATAGCTAGCTTCACTTATATCTTTCATTTCAAAATTTAAGGAAAGCCACTTCTTTGTAGCTTCAATTAAATCTCTGTCATTTTTAACTATCGGAATATCATCCATATATAGTGTTATGATTACAAAACCACCCATAGATTGTTTTACATAAACACAATGGTACTCTTCAAGCAAGGTAAATCCATCCTCTATGATAGATTTATGAAACTTAATGTGCCATTGCCTAGAAGCTTGCTTTAAGCCATAAATGGGCCTTTTAAGCTTGCAAATTTTGTGCTCTTCACCCTTGAGGTTAATCCATGTAAATCTCCTCCTCTAATTCCCCATTTAGGATCAAATGTGATCTTAACATCCATTTGGTAAATTTCAAATCCAAAATGTAACAATAGCTAGAATGAGGTGAATTAAGGCAAACTTAACCACTATAGAGAAGGTATACTTATAGTCAAATCCCTCTTTTAGGGTAGAGCCTTTAGCCATTAAGTGAGCTTTAAGCTTATCAATTGATCTATCGACTTTTCTTTTGATCTTAAGAACCCATTTGTTACTAATCATTTTTCATCCAGGTAGGAGATTAACTATGTCCTAGACATGATTTGTACTCATAGATTCCACTTCCTTTTCCATAACATCTATCCATTTTTTAGCTTGAGGACTAGAAAGAGCTTCTTGAATTGAGTTAGGCTCTTTTAACTCTTGTGAAGCTATAAAAGATGCTTCTTCCTCAATTTCAAAATGGTAGCGAGGAATTCTCTCATGAGCACTTCTACGTGGTTGCATATATATAATAAGAATTGTCACTTTCCCTTACTAATTGAGATGAAAGATGTATATCTTGGATCTCATTCACTTGATAAGGTGTCCCAATCTTTGCATTATCTATCTCAAAATGAAAATTGAAAATCATTAGTGACTCTACTTTTGGTAGGAAATTTATCCTCTAAAAATGTTGCATCTTGTGACTCAAATTTTGTTATACTTCCATCATCATTTTCTCTAATAAACACATAGCCTTTGAAATTTTTTGAATATATGATAAAGATATATTTCTTTCCTCTTGGCCCTAATTTTCCATGTATATAAGATGTTGCATGAACATAGGCTGTTAAGCCCTATGGCCATAAATTATCTAAATAAGGTTTTTCACTGGGCCAAAGCTCATATGGTATAGAAGTCATAGACTTAGCGAGCACTCTATTAAGGATATAAGTTGTAGTCAACAATGCATCCCCCTAAAAAAGAGATTGGCAAATTAGCCTGTGCCACCATTGACCTTACCATGTTTAAAAAAGTTATATTCCTTCTTTCCACAACATTGTTTTGTTGTGAAGTATCAAAAATAATTAATTGTCTAGTTATCCCCTTTTCATCACACAACTCCTTCAATTGATTTGATAGATACTCACTGCCACAATCAATCCTTAAAGCTTTTACTCTTTTTTCTAATTGATTCCCAACTAAATTAAGATAATGTTTAAAGCAATCCAGTACTTTTGAATTATGAGAAATCATATAGACATGATCGTAACACATAAATTCCTCTAAAAAAGTAATGAAATAAGAAACTTCATGTCTTGCATTTACATTCATTAGACCACAAATATCTAAATGAATGAGTTGCAAAGGCATTAAGGCTCTTTTTGCCTTACCGGAGGGTTTTCTTGTTACTTTGCCAACCAAACAAGGCTCACATATAGGCAAATCAATCTTAGCAATTGGACCTATAAGGCCTTCTCTAGCTAACCAATTGATTCTATTTTGCCCAATTTGTCCTAGCTTAGCATGATCATTACTTAAATTAGAGGCAATAAAAAAGTAATAATTATTATTAGGAATGGAAATAGGTTCTAGAACCATAAAACCATTAGATAAAAAACCACAACCATAATAAATAGTTCCCAAATAAAGTTTTACACAAGTATTAGCAAACTCAATTTTAAACCTTAACTTAAGAGCTACTAGAATGGAGACTTAATTTTACCAAATATTAGGAGCATATAAAAAATCATGGAGTAACAAAGTTTAGTCTCTTTGCAATATCAACTTGTAGGTATCGATGCTAATGACCTTGACACTAAAATTATTGCCCATGTAAATCTTTCTACTTTTTGTTGGAATCCATTGAAATTCCACAAATGCTGTTAGATCCTTTGTTATATGTTCTGTGGTTGCTAAGTGTTGATGTCGGATTTTGGTTATGCTCCAAACTCCAGCCAACGGGGGATTCTTCGGGATCTTAAGCCTATTTCTGGTTAGCTAATGAGAAGAATGACTAAAAATGAAATGGGATGGATGGAAGAGTAAAAAGAAGACACCGGGCTTAATGTGGTTCGGCCAAATCCAGATCTTGCTGGACCCTACGTCCATGGTATGTATGATATATTAGCAGGATTACAAATGGTATTTGCTTTCCATTTTTACAGAGTTTTTGCTTATATGTGATTGATCTTTCTCACACACATTTCTTACTCATCTCTCTCTTTCTCTTTTCTTTTTTCTCTCTTTTTTTTTCTCTCTCTCTCCCTCTTTTTCTTATCTACCGGGTCTCCCCTTTTATAGCAGGAAGAAGGAGACATACATTAATTACAAGCTATAGTGGTGTTTACATCAAGTAATAAGTAGAAAAGACAATTATAAGCTACAATCCAACTGTTGCAGTACATAGGCTGCGGAGGTGGGCCCCTCTCGTCAGTTATAGACTTTAGCTTGTAGATGTTGCGTGGTGTTGCTTCTGTCATGTGCAGGATCTTGTACGTCCATGCTGGGATCGGATCATCGGCCAGCGAAGTACGGTTCATTGAGGAGGAGCTTGCTGGGAAGGAGCTCGCTACGGAGAGGTTCGTTGATGTGCTTCTGGTGATCTGACGACCTCTTACCTTTGGTGATTCCAAGTCTGCTGCCTTGCCTTAGGCTGATTTCCATATACAACACTAAGTCTATTGTCCAAAAGGAAATTGTTTCAGCCATCATCAATGAACTAATAACATTTATAGAGGAATCAAATGAAAGATATACATTCAACTTAGTGCATTCATGAGCAAAATGCCTTAATGTAATAAGTCATTTTCAACTTATCTTTTTTCCACCACGCTTATCCTTTTTGCATTGGTTATTCTCCTTTCTACCCTTTTTTGTAGGTGGCCCAACATTGCCTTTTTGTTTGGGTCCTCCACCATTGACTCTCTTACACTTGAAGCTATTAGGACTTACTTCTACCATAAAAGCCTTATTTGTTAGTTTTTTAGCTTGAAGATTGTATTCTTCTAGTTCCAAGTGTTGGGAAACATCGTTAAAAGATTTTATGCTATCATTGTGGGTGAGATTTATTTTCATATGTTCCCATGACTTATTTTGTAAAGATTGAATGATAGCCTATACTTGTTTCACATTAGTCAATTGATAGCATGTGGTGCTTAGTTCATTTATCATATCTACCTTGGTTATATGATGATGCCTAATCAAATGATCATGGTGCTTCTTGCAACCATCAAATTCAAAGTGAGCTATCATAATTTGGTAGAAGTTCCTCCATATTTGATTTTCACAACATTCTAGATTGCTAAGGTAGTACTATGCCGTTCAAAATGCAACCTTATGTTGTTTTTAATGCTGCTTAGCATTAAAATGTGAGTGACATAATCTTTTTTCTTAAAACCCTGATGAGCTTTAAGATCTATTCTATGTTAAGCTGTGTCACCTTTTTCAGGCTCTCATATGGGTTATGAGATAGTTTCTAGCATGTCTTACTCTTTAAGGGGATACTAAATTTTTCTATGCCAAATCTCATAATTCTTTTCATTTAGTTTATCTCCTTGGTTAAGCTTAGCGACAATGCTTTTAAAAGCAGCCATATCCAATTGGCGAAAGCATTAGATCAAAGACTATAGGATTATTTTTTCTAGAGTCATGTACACCAATCGGGAAGTTTACCATTAGGGAAGACAACTCAATTTCACAACCCAAATATTTTATCGAAACTTTTTAAATTCTTTCTTGAGATGTTGATATTTTTTGAACTGATAATCTCTTAGGAGAATCTATATCTCTTTATATAGGACTTAGAAATAATGCTTTAATTAATACCCTCATTAAATAAAAGCTTATTAATAGGGATGTCTTCTTATACATGAATGTAGACATTGTATGTACATTTATTGTGTTATTTACTCCATCTACATGAATAAAGACCTTAGTCTATGTACATCTATGGAGACTTGTTATTCTATGTAAATGAATTAGGTGTCCCATAAATTTGGGCTTAAATGAATCTTTATGGGTGCAAAGATTCCAACACCTACACTCTTATCAATAATGGGATATATGAGCACTCACACCACAAAGGAACACCATCTTTCTCTAAACTTAAAAATCTAACACTGAAACCTTAGACATTGTAGAATCCATTTCTTATATAAACAATTTTCTTTGTATTGGCTTGGAATCTTACACTTAAGACTTCTTTAATTATTTTGCAAAGCAAGGCATGATGATTTGCAAATCTTATCCCTTGTGAATTAATTTAAATAATTTCCTTTAAATTGGATTCATTTCTTTGACCTCACGACTACTCTTTCTCTATGAAGTTGTATCATCTTTATTTCTTCTCCATGCTATATGATGTGTTTAGATTTTTTGGAACACTAAGAATCTTGGGTTGATTTAGAACATTAGGCAATGGTTTTGAATAGCTTCTTGGTGCTTTTAAAGTAATAACTAGTCTTAAGATGTCAATTTCATTACGTACAGACTTCTATTTTGATATGACTTTCAAATTGATTCTTGACATTGTTTTTAGATATAATTTTGCCCTCCATAAATGTAGGTAGAGTGTGAAAAAATAGATATAAAATCTAATAATTTGATAAATTTCATAGACATAAATAATTCAAGTAAACAAATATTTTAAGAAAATAGGATTTTAGAATCCATAAATCATAATTTAGATAAACCATAGAAAAACAATTTTAATAAATTTTCATAATTCATGTTATTCATGCTCATATGCATATGCAAGGTCAAGATTTCTAATTTAATCCATAACCTGAACCATTTCTACATTCCCATATAGGATCGGTTTCATACATGTTAATAAATATGTTAGTTAAGTTATGGGCCTAAATAGGTTAATGAGTCATGTGCTTATTATAACCCTACTTCCTGTATGTATTTTTCAATATAAATAGATGCGCCTGCTTTATTCTAAGGTTTGGCTTCACAATTCTCTCTTTCTCTCTTTCTCTCTCTCTCTCTCTCTTAAGATGGTATCAAGAGCCTTTTAAAAATAGAAACCCTAGATATCTTCTTTTTTAATTCTAGTCTAATCAACAAAAACCTAACCTTCTTCTCCTATTTCTTTCTTCTATCTTCCTTAATCTCATGAGTCATAACAATTTCAATATGGTAGCAATATCAGATCGCATGTTTAGTAGAAAGTATCCAATGCTTGGATATGAATTTTTTAGCAGCTAGTAGTTGTCAGTTTTTGACAACAACACTTCTGTCTAAAGGGGTTTGGTGTGCTTGAAATGGTGGGTGGTAGAATTGGGTTGACTAGAGGGTAGATTAAGGACTGGAGATCAACTCTAGGTGGCATGTACATCAGACACTCCTTGTTCTAGGTGGCATATGAGGCATACACACAGAGAAGATTGGCAGTCATGATAGTGTTTTCAATGACATATTTCCGATGATGGCACCTCCACTAGCTTTTAAAGCTCCATGTGTGGTTGGTTTTGTGGTTTTTTTTAACTACATTTGTGGTTTTCTAATTTTTTGGCATTTTGGCTAATTTTTTAGTGATTTTTGTGCAAGTTTTTATCATGGATACATTATGCTATCACTAGTATTTCTGCATAAAAAGTTCAATTCACTAGAAACATAAACATGTTTAAAGATAAATATGCTTGATACATTTAATTCTAAGCTTTCATTACCTACCTAATTCGTTGCTATTATGTTTTAGATAGTGTTGTATGTGTTCTCTGGTTCTGTAAAATGGGCTGGCAAAGGCCTAGTAGTAGATTAAATCCAAGAAAGAAAAGAGCTAAGCTCACTAGATTAGTACAGAATGAGGTGGAAGCCCCAGATTACTAAGGAACGAGATCCAGCTCGCATAGCCAGCATCTCAGAATTGCCAAAGGTGAGCTCACAAATTTCATCCTTGCTGACCGAAGGCCAACAATGATACTAGACAGTCCTAACTCACAGACATTGCACCTCGCCCAGCCAAGGGCTCACAGAAGGTAAACTCACAATTGCAACCTTCTTAAACTTAGTGTGTGGGACCAGCCTATGAGAAGCAGCACCATGGGCCCACCCGTAAAAAGCAACTCTAGAAGTCAATCGGTAGACTACAAAAGCCAATTTGTAGGAGTTGCACTTGTCATTTTACATTTATTATTTAATGTAACAGAAATACAAACTATGTAATTACATTTGTAACCTCCTCCCTTCTATAAATAAGGGCAAGGAGTCCTCTGTACGGCTAGAGTTGAATATTGTACTAAAACTCTGCTAAAATTTCTCCATAAGCAATACAATGCTACCATAGACGTAGGGGCTGGTACAATTTGGCTTTGGCCAAATCAGGTTAATACCCTACTGTATTCATTCTATTCTTCTTTTTTTTGTTGTTTGCTATATTCATTAACACTCACACAACCGGGAAGCAATTTGGGTCCACAAGAACCCCTTTGGTTGGCTGGATTTGGCAGAACTGAAATCCACGGTTAACAGATAGGTAATCCCATTACATGCCTTTTCAATTCCAATTCTAGATGGATTATTGATTTAGGGGTTATTGATGATATGACCAACAATATAGGCCTCTTGTCTTTTCAAACCTCTTTTACCTCTCATGTTACTTTAGTAAATAGGTCTATTGCTTCTATTGTTAGAAGTGATACAATAGATGTTACACCTAATATTTCTTTGTCCAATGTCTTGTGTCTTGCCAAGTTCCCATTTAATTTTCTCTCTATCTATCTATTACCACATACCATAATTGAAGGGTTTTCTTTTTTTCTTAGTTATTGTGTTTTTTAGGATCTTTTGTTGAAGAAGATTTTTGGTAGGGGATACAAATCTGGTGGGTTATATATGCTTAATGAAAAAGTTCCTTAGCTCATTTTTATTGCTACTACCCTTACTCCACATTAGTTACATTGATGTTTGTGTCATCCCCACATAATGTCGTTAGAACATTGTGTCCTAGTTTAAGTTCTATTTCTGCTTTAAATTATGAGTCATGTCAATTTGTTGAGCAACATTGTTAGTCTTATGTTCCTTAAGTTAATAAATGAGTTACATTCTTTTTTGATTTAGTATATTCAGATGTTTGAGGTCCTTGTCCAACTATTTCAAAAATTGATTATTGTTAATTTGTTACTTTTGTTGATGATTATTCAAGAGTTACTTGGTTTAGTTAATGAAATCAATCAAAATTATTTGCTATTTTTTGTGCCTTTATATGCAACTTGTGAATCGATGATGCTAAAGAATAATTTTCAACATAATTTTCCTCATATTTTTCACAATACAATATAATTAATTAGTCATCTTGTATGGTTACTCTACAACAAAATAAAGTAATTGAAAGAAAAATTCATCACTTAATTGAGGTTACCCATGCTCTCTTGTTTCAAATGAAAGTACTTAAGGTGTTTTGGCCAGATGAGATCTCCATGACTTGTTTTAAATCAATCACATGCCATTTTCAATTCTTGATGGTTAGGTACCTTACTCTTTTTCGTTTCCTACTCAGTCATTATTTCCTCTCACTTCACATGTTTTTAGTTGTACTTATTTTGTTCAAGAGCATTGTCCTTAGGTTTCTAAATTAGATCCCCAGTCTTAGAAATGTGTTTTTCTTGGGTATTCTTGAACTAAAAAAGGGTATCGATGTTATTATCTTGATTTGGGTCATTATTTTGTATCCTCTGATGTTATTTTCTTTGAATGTACTCTATTTTTTTTGGATCCTTTAAGTCCCCTTGTTTGATATCAGAGTTTGAATTTGTTGATGACATCTTCTTGTGTATACTATTCCTTAGGACTTTCAGATCTCTTCATCTAAAAGTTGGCTTCCCTTTATTAAGTATGCTTATTCTCGTAGAATGCAGGTACCAGTTATAGCTTGCCCTTCTGACACTACTGAGACATCAAGTGTAGCACTCGTTACAAATCCCCCATTAGGTTCATCTCCCTTACCAGCGTCTTTCTCACTAGATCCTTCTCTTGTGCCCTCTGATCTTGATCTGCCTATTGCTTAATGAAAAGGTATTCATAGTTGTACTTAAAAGGGTACCTATATCTCTTCACAATCTTTTTGGATTCTATTACTATTCCTAAATTAGTTTCAGAGGCACTTTCTCATGATGAGTGGCATGCTGCTATGGTGGAAGAAATGGTGACTCTTAAGGCAAATAAGGCATAAAATGTTGTACCTTTGCCACATGGTAAGTAACCTATTAATAGCAAATGGGTGTTTAATATGAAAGTTAATTTAGATGGTTTTATTGCTTGATTGAAAGCTACTTAGTTGCCAAGGGGCATGCTCAAACTTATGGCATAGATTATTCTAAAACTTTTTCTCTAGTTGCTAAGATTACTTCAGTCTATTTATTTGTTTCATTTGCTACCCCTCAAAATTGGGCTCTTTGTTGCTTAGGAGGAGTATGGAAAAGTGTGCTAATTAAAAAGGTCTTTGTATGGATTGAAATAATCTCCTTGAGCTTGGTTTGGAACATTTAGTGATATGGTAGGATGAAGAAAAGTGAACATGATCATTCTATGTTTTATAGAGAATCAGATTCAAGTTATATTCTTTTGGCTATTTATGCTGATGATATTATAATTACTAGCATTGATAACTTGGGTAGCTCAAAATTGAAAGCTTTTCTTCAAAACAAAATTTAGACTAAGGACCTAGGGGCACTTCAATACTTCTTAGGCATTGAGGTTGTTAGAGGTAAGAAAGGAATTTTCTTATCATAGAGAAAACATGTTCTTGAAATTTTGAATGAAAGATGTTTACTTGGCACCAAACTATATGATACCCCTATGATTCCAAATGTTAAGCTTGGATTGGAAGATGGAGAATTACTACAAGATCCGGAATGATACAGATGGTTAGTGGTGAAATTGAACTACCTTACTATCACTAGGTTTGACATTATTTTTCCAAATAGTTTAGTAAGTCAGTTCATGAATTCTCCAAGAACTTCTTATTGGAATGCAATCATACACATCCCAAAATATTTCAACAAGGTACCAAGGTGCAAAATCTTGTATAAAAATTATGGCGATTGCAAAGTAGCAGGTTTTTTTTTTTACGTAGACTGGCATGATGTACTATGGATCACAGATCAACTTCAGGGTATTGTATGTTTGTAGGTGAAAATCTTGTATCCTGAAAAAGTAAGAAACAAGTTATTTTTTCTTAATCTAGTGCAAAATCTGAATAGTGGGCTATGGCTTATGTTACATTTGAGCTTGAGTGAATTTCTTACCTTCTTCATCAAATTAGGGTTGAATCTTTTTTACTATGTAGTTTTGGTGTGATAATTGAGTTGCCACTCATATTGCTATGAATCCAGTCTTTTATTTACTAAAGTAATTTCAAAAAAATTGCTTGACAATATTTGTATTAAGCTAGGCATGTTTGATGTCTATGCTTTAGCTTAAAGGGAAGTGTTAGTAAATACGTTAGCTAAGTTATGAGCCTAAATAGATCAATGAGTCATGGACCTATTGTAACCCTACTTCTTGATGTATTTTTCAATGTAAATAAATGTGCCTACCTTATTGTAAGGTATGGCTTCACTATTCCCTCTCTTAAAAATACACATTTGTCAATTCAGATAAAAACATAATCATATAGTAAAACAATTCCTAAATGCTAACTTGAATCTACCTTCCCACATATATTCTGGCCTAAGCCTGATTTTTTGACACCTGTTATATTATGTTAGTTAACAATAACCAATTTAGAAAATAATGACTTAAATTAGAAAGTATATTTGATAAACTATGTGTTATTTGTGATAATTATTAAGTAAACATAAATTATATTTAGTTTTATGTTAACCTATATGTAACACTTTATATGCAATACATAAGTTAAAGTGTTTAAAAAAAATTAACTTAATTACACACCACACATTATTTTTTCTTTCTCTTTTTTTCTTTTATTTCCTTTCTTTATTTTCTTCTTTTTTGTGATTGCATTTCCCTTTTCAGATCACTGCTTATGCTTCTTCTTCCTCTTGATTTGCTCCTACCTTCCTAGAACTATTTTTGCTTTTTTCTTTTTCCTTTTGATTTGCTTCTTCTTCCTAATTTGCTTTTAATTCTTCTTCCTTCTGCACACTACTTCTGCTCTGCTTCCTCTCCAATGTCTACTTAAACCATTCCAGTCACCGTCCTCTATCATTGATTTGCCTAGCCATTGACAAGCTCCTTTTTGTGTCTGCTTTGAGCCAACTTGTCTTTAGTTGATGGGTGATGGGTCCCCTACTGAGCTAACGGAGTGAACTAGTAGCTATTGTGTTGTCGATGCTTTTGGTTAGTGGGTGAGTGAGCTCCAATCGCTAATGAGTCACCTAGTCATCCACCTCACTTTGAAGAGCGCCATTAAGTAGATCACTCTCCTCATTCCTTTTACTTTCAGTTGCTCCTAAAGTTGTATTTGAAAAGAGCCTTGGGAAGCTAACACTATTATTCTCTAATTGTGAGCTTAGGGAATTTGTGTGAATATTTGAAAGAAGGCAAATTGACTTACCCATTTCTCAACTTCAGATTTCTATTAGATGCCCTAGCAATTTCAATTTTAGATACTTTTGAATCCTAAACCTCACTTTGTAAACTTAAGGGTTGTTCTTGAAATTTTTAGCTAATTGTTGTGGATTTGGCAAGAACTAAATGAAATTGAAGTACAAATTCAGCTCAATTGATGAAAACCTTAGGTAAGTGTTTGGGAAATTACTTGAATTCCTATTTTTAAGGTTCAACTTAATTTTTAGGAATTAGAATACCTTTATGTGAATAGAAGCGAATGTGAGGATTCATTCTTAACTAAGTGTTTTAGATTAAAGGGATTTTTGGGAACTTGGAAAAGAAGATAGAATTTGCATTTTAAGCATGGGCTTAAAGAACAAGAATTTCTTTAAATACTTGAAAAGTGAGTGGATAATTTTATTTCTCTTTTTGCAATTATTATGCAAATGCCTATTTTATTTACCATTTCGAACTTGGATACCATAAGACACTATGATTTTAAATTAATTTGAATTTTTACTAGTTACTTGTACTTGAAAGTAAAATCATATGTTGTAGCAAATAATATTACATATATTTTGAAGAATTGTCTCTTATGTTTAATGATGAAAATCTTGCTATTTTGCAATAGTAGATTGTTAAATCTATTGAGTGAATGTGCTACTTGAAATTGATGATTACATTGACAAATAATTTAATATATGAATTGATTGAAAACTATTCATTTCTCTCATGTCAATGCATATCATTTTATGAAATATTTTATTATTGAGTTTTCTTGAAAAATCGAAATTTGGATCTTTTGGTAATTTCTTTAGAAAACCTCCAAAAGCACTTGTGAATAGAAATGAACTAAGAAATGAAACTGGTCAAGGGATAAGGGGAGAATAACTATTAGAGGAATAATGTGAACGTTGATAATTGAACATTGTTAGACAAGTTGTCTATAGGAACTAGCCATTGGATTCCAATTGTATATGGAAATCTTGAATTTTTTTGATACTCGTCTATTTGTGAAGTAAGAAAGATTTTATATATTTTTTATTTGTCATTATGATGAGTATATTCAAAATTTCATGCTTTGCTTTTTATTTTACTCTATTCATGGTTTAATTTTGACATTTCTAGATTGATAGAAATTAGAGATACAAAAGGAGAGGTTAATTATCCCTTTGCATCTTCTTCAGTTGTGAGGTTGATCATAAGTAGTTGAAGTTGCATTGAATTCTTGTAGTATCTTCTAGGTTATGAGGTTGATCATAGTCTGTAAAAGACAAAAGAATTTTGTATTATAGGTTGGCAAGAGCATGGTTAAATCTTATGTAATAGGTTGGAAAAGCCTAGTTAAATCTTCTATTATAAACTAGTGCACAGGAGCCTGGTTAATTCCTGTGATTGTTAATAAAAGTGGTCATCCAGTTAAGGATTGATCTAATAGATGTAGACTTCAACTACAGTTTTAGTTGAAGTTGAATCACTTTAAAAATTTGGTGTTCTTGATTATTCTTTTTGCATTTTATCCTTATTGCATTATTTTGTTGCACTACATTTTTGGTTTAACTATTTTTGCATTTTTGAAATTTTGCACATCCTATATTTGATGAATTGCTCTACATGTCATCAGTGATTCCAATTCAATCTTTGTTATTCAGTAAACCCACTTCAATTATTTTCTTTAAAGGCTTCCATTGTTATTTGAATCCAATCTAAATCTATAGAATATTTGTAAAAAGGATTTAAAGTCTTTTGCTGAGTTTTAATAAGAATCCTAACTAAAAATCATCTGATCTAAGGAAAAGATCATTATTTTGGGACCAATAATTGGTATCAGATCTTTAGCTCTTGATGCATCTTTATTTTTAGAAATCATGGATTCTAGTTGTGGTTTCTTACCTAAATGTCCATCCTTATGTAAACCCTTTAGTTTTAATGGACATCACTATACCTATTGGAAGCAAAAAAATTGAAGATTTCATTGAAGCCATTGATATTGACATGTGGGAAATTGCTGAAGAAGGATATGAAGCTCCAAAGACCTTGATTAATGGAATTCCATAGCCTAAACCTAAGTCCCTTTGGACTGAAGAGTAAAGGAAAAGACACCTCCTAGCCTTGAAAGTCAAATGGATTATTTCAAATTCATTATCACCTAATGAAGATGAAAAGACATCTAGCTGCATTATAGCTAAACAAATTTGGGACACTTTAGAAGTAGCACATGTAAGCATAACTCAGGTTAAATAATCTAAGGTGCATGTTTTAGTATCATAATATGAAATCTTCAAAATGGAAGAAAGAGAATCCATTAAGGATCTCATTCAAAGATTCACTGCTATCACTAACCATCTTATGTTGCTTGGAAGAACCTTTGACAATACAGATTTAGTGCATAAAATTCTGAGGTCTCTAACTGAGGAATGGAAGCCAAAAGTGACAGCCATTAAAGAATCACTTAAGATAGGAATGCTAATAATTCAGGAGTTCTATGGAATTCTAGAAGACTATGAGTTGGAGCTGAGAAGATATAATAAAAATGGCAATGACAAAAAGAAGAAAACCTTGGCACTTAAAGTTGCAAAGAAATTTGAATCTGATGATGATGAATCAAATAGTAGTAAAAGTAAAGATGAAGATGTCATGGCCTCTTAAAGCAAAAATCTATAGAAAATGGTCAAAGAAAAGAGAAATAAAGGAAAGAAAAAAGCTATTCCTTTAAAAAGAAATCAGAATAAAAATGAACAAGAGAATTTTTCTTATATTTCAACTTGTTCTAAATGTAAGAAACTCGGACACTTTAAGCTGGATTGCCCAGTTTTTCTAAAGAAATAAATTGAAAGTGAAAGGATGTAGAGGAAGTCATCCCTCAAGAAAGTTGACCTAGCCTTTTGGGAAGATGAGAATGATTCTAGAGAAGATGAAGAAAAAGAGGAAGAAGCATTTCTTTGCCTTATGGCTTAAGAAGATAAAGACCGTAAGGTATTTAAATTTTTCTACTCTAGTGTTGATAAGACTAATGATGAAAGTGAAAATAATACTGATGATGAAACTGATGATCTATTTGAAGAGCTTTATGATGCATTGACAAAAGCTATGAAAGAATTAAAACATGCTAAAAAAGAAAACGAAAGCTTGCTTAAGAAAATCAATTAGATTGAAAAAGAAAATAATGATTTAAATTTTTTGACTGAAAAAGTATTGAATGAAAGTAAAGTTTATGATCAATGTAAAATTTGTACATCCAAAATAGATAAATTAACTAAAGCTTTACAAGGTTTTACAAATAGTAAAATGAGATTGAATAATATGTTGCAAGATCAAATAGTTTTTCAAAATAATACTGCTTTGGGATATAAACAGCAAAATAAAAAGAGATCCAATAAAAGATCTCATACTTTTAAGTCAAAAAAGAAACTTCAGTTACCTGACTTGTTTTCACTACAATAAGAAGGGACATCATATTAGACACTGTCTTTATAGGAATGGTACATACATGCTGAAACCAAATGAAAAACTAGTTTGGTTACCTAAAGGATATCTTGATATGTTTACTAACCAATATGGAC
>JANHAO010008910.1:0-18859 GCA_026873985.1 Saraca asoca | reverse complement strand
TCCCTAAAAAAGATCAATTCATTATGTGTAAGTTGTTAAATAGTTAACACTTAATTAGAATGTGATGAATTTGTGCATTGCCCTGTCCTAATAATCATGGCATATATCTTTCATGGGCCTCAAATTAATATTCTCTTGCATGGGATAAAGTATGACCTAATAAAATCAGATTAACCATCTTAATTTTTTCACATACTTTCTTAATGTATGTGTATATATAATATAATTTAAACTAAACTTGAAGCTACTTACTTTTAAATAAATAAGTAGATAAATTTAATTCATTTAACTGCGTTATATATACAATATAAAAAATTTATGTGTGTAGAAAATATTTTTCAATCATAATTTATAAACAAAAGTAAGATTCCAGAGAATTATTTTCTAAAAGGTTCATTATGGGAGAGTGAAAAGAAACGGGAGAAGAGTTAAAGGAGTAGTCAGAGAACAGAGAAGGCATCTTTAAAGCCATATTTATTAATAAAGCTTAAGGAAAGCCTTTGTAGTAATTATAATTAACTTTATTTGCAGATTTGTTTCATAATTAATTTGTAGAAGTAAAGGTATACTCATTAGTGGTGACCTCATCATGTAGCAGTAAGTGGTAAAACTCAGCCATCATAACAATTGATTAATTCATATATCTGCTTATTCAGTTTCAGAACTTTGATTCTTAAAAAGCCAACAAAAGAGAAAGAAATGGATTTTTTTTTGGGGTGGGGGACAATAAAGAGAAGAGCCAAGAAGATATAAAAAGAAGATGAAGAGAGCTGGCTGGCCGGCCTGGGTTGATTCTCTTCCTTTGACCAGAACCAGAAAAGATCAGTGCTTTTATTTCTTTTTCTTTGGACATTTTTAGGTTCTCTGTGGATGCTGCCACAGAGGTATATTCCCTCACTTTTATGCCACTTAAGGCTCCTTCCTTTGACTCATTCAACTAAAAAAAAAATATTTTAATTAACTTGTAGTTTGGTTGAATAGTATAATCTTAATATTTACATCTTAGCTTGGTTGATGTCCAACAAAGCTAACAATAAAAAGGCTTCAGAAGCATTTGGTGATGTATCTATCAAGGTAACTAGTTGTGCACTAAAAGCTATAAAAATAAGAGACCAGGGGCCCCTCTCTGACAATGCTTTACCAAAAGCTGCTGTAAAAAAAAAAAAGAAAAAACTTTAAAATTATTATTCGGTAAACATGTCATCAAAATTGTGGAAAACTGTAAACTAATTAAAAAGTTTTTTGGTTAAAAAAAATTATCTTAAACTAGGGGTGAATACCTAAATGACAAAGTATTATAGTTAAATGGGTAAGATTTAAAAATTAAAAAGGGTGATATGAGATTTGAAGAAAAGTGGAAGCGGAAGATTTTCATTATTTTCATATTTCAGTAATTACAACTTTATAAATCCTACTAAAAAAAATTCGTTTTGATATATTTTTGTAAATTTTGCGTAAAATTTTTATACTTTCGGTAACTTTCAAATTAAAAGTTGTAACTTTATATACAAATAAAAAATTTTAAATTTTTTTTATGTAACTTTAAATGATAAAGTTTTAATTTTTTTATGCGTATTGCACACAAAATTTATATAATTTACAATATTTTATAAAAAAAATTGTAATATTTTATGTAAAAAATTACAACTTATGAAATTTTTATATTAAATTTTCATAAAAACTTTCAAAATTTTGGAGTTATCAAATCATAACACATAAAATGTACCGAAGGGTGCTTGTCTAGATATAGATGTGGCTTTTAAAAGCACAAGAGCATCGTACCCAACCAAAAAAAATTGAGAATATCATCAAAAATAAATTTGTGAGGCAATGTTTACATATGGTTTTGCAATTACAATGTATAAATATATTCTTACAGACTTTATTGAAAAAAAGTTATAACATTCTAGCAAAACCTTTGGTATCACTTCTTTTCATGAAAATAGGAAACTTCATTCTTATTGATTTCAGTCACCTCCCTCTCATCAATTATAAACAGAACTGACAGGTGGACTTTGAGAACAATTTGGCACAGCTTAGCAACTAGTGACTTGTTAGGGAGTAAAGAAAGAAAAAGAATATTTTTCTATTTTTATAGATTAACACTCCTTTTGTTTCAGTCTTTCCTTGCTATTCATTATCTACCATGCAAACAGATTATAAATTGATCCGGAGAATATATATAGAAAAGCCAACCCAATAATTTAAGCAGTAAAACAAGAATTCTAAGAATATAATATAAAAAGTCAAAGTTTGGCCATCAAATACCAGCCACAATGAAATGTTACAACTTGAAGAAAATCAAGCACAACATGCTTTATTATTCCTCTCCAAATTTATTAATTTGGGCTGCAATTTGCAGAACAATGACAAATTGCTGTACTATACAAAATTATCAAATTTTCAAGAAAGGAGGGAATGTCATCCTTTGTATTATTTTCACCTACGTTTGTTTGGCAGGTTGACCGGAAATAATCTGAAGCTATCCTTGCTATAATATACTCTATAGAGGCCAGCATTCTCAAGCCTCCTGAATGTGTGAGTAAGTTATGAATTATCACAAGAAGTCGGGTTGGCCGGTTGAAGTTAAGCAACGATGCCACATTCGACTGTTAGGATCGACCAGCCTGGGATGGGATATGACTTCAGGGATCGGAAGATATGCAAAGTGAGTGTTACATATGCCTACTGTAATGCCGCTATATCCAGCAAATGCGCCATGAACCTGCAAACGCCAAGAACCGATGTCAAATATCCAATGAATGACATGCTCATGCAATCTTCGATACACAGATATTTGAGGTAACATGGATTGCAACAGTTACAAACTGGAAAACCAACTTGAAATAACATTGCATGAACAAACAATGTGAAGTAGTTCAGTAATATTTATGTCAAGGTCTAAATTCTCAACATCATTAATGGGTTAAGTATAAACATAACGTAGGGATGCTTGACCCAGAAAAAGATAGCAATCAAGTACTGATAAGGATGGGGTACAAACATGACTTAACTGTTTTTTTGTGGATCAAAATATAAAAGGAATCATACATGCACCCACACAAGAGAGGGAGAGAGAGAGAGAGAGACTTACAGCATTTTGTCCAAGTACAGTGCATAATATTCCATCGGAGGCATTAGCTCGACATGCACGAATCATGTATGTTGGATCAATATATTTCACATCAGCATGAATACCTAGCTCCTTGAAATACCTTTTTGTCTGAAATATAAGTGTTGTCAGTGTAAAATACATAGTTTAAAAGTTGAAAATTAAAGGAAGCCATCGCACTTGCAAAGAACTCAAAATAGATTTAATGACAACTGGGGTTTACTTTGATCAGAAATATCTTTGATTCTTAATCAAAGAACTTAGTTTGGTAGACAACAAAATGCACCAAAGAACACTTGGACAAAAGACCAGGTATTACTCTTGAAAAAAGAAGTCAATTTATCATAACTGAAAATTATAGTTTATTAAACTGTATATATTAAAAGAGAGTTCAAAAACACTTCCTATTTCACTCATTTCAAAAGCATGAATCTTTATCGCTAAAAAAGATTGAGTTATAGTTATAGTCCCAAAATTTATGCCTCGTGCTTTTCTATACATACATACAGATAAGCAGTAAGATACAAGAGTTATTGCATTTTTTGTTGTCTTACAATTTCACATTCCTTCAAAAATGGAAAATCTTATTTAAGTCACAATTGACTTTAAATAAATTCCCTCACCTTATAGGAGGGAAAAAGCTTTAAACTCAACTGGTAAACTTACAAAATAATACTTGAAGTAGCAGAGTATGCAATTGGAAAAAGCAACTGGTTGAGTTTCTTGACAAATTACCAAATAAGCTATGTCACTGAAGTGAGACTCATCTTATAATTTTCGCCAGCATAAATTTGCTTTCTTTGTATTGGTTTATACTTGCATACTTTGGAATATTAAATTCAATAATTAACATCTGTTATGTTGCCTACTTATTCAAATTGTCATATGCATCACAAAAAGGTAAGAACTAACCTCTTGTTGAATATGTACACCAACGTCTCCAAGTACAATATTTCCTGATGCATCAGTTGCATTAGTTTTTTGAACTAAATTCTGCATAAGAATAAACATCTGTCAGCAAGTTTCCACCTCTAAGTTTAACCTTCTTCAGAAGAAATTCAGAAATACTTATTTTTGGATTGGTTTCCTATGGCATAAATCAAGGGAAAAAAAAAAAAGGAATAATTTAGATCTTTCCAATTTGTTAGAAGTGAATTTAAAACCAAAATGATTACATAATCTGAATCACCTGTCCGGCTCCCTCTGCCACACAGACCACAGCTGATCCCTTTGTTTCTAACAGGTACTTGAGATGTGTCAAAACTCCATGAGGCCCATGTATATTGAAAGGAACCTTAGAACCACAACCAAAACTTGTATCAGACTGATGAATGACAAATAAGACGAGATCCAACTAATATCTTATCATATATACCTCAGGGATCAAACATATGTCAATCTGTCCACTCGCCAGAGATGCATGCATTGCTATGAATCCACTGCTACGACCCATCAATTTAACAATCCCAATTCCATGATATGCACTATGTGCCTAGCAAAAGGTAAGGAAAGGATGTAAATATCTTAACATCTACCAACCCGAAACCAATAATGGACTGAGCCAAAGAGACTCAAACAACAATAACAATTTTACCTCAATGTATGCAGAATTTATTGCTCTTTGCGCTTCTTCAACAGCAGTATCAAAGCCAAAAGTTTTGTCCATCAATAGAATATCATTGTCTATAGTTTTAGGCACTCCAACTACAGCCACCTTGAACCGTCTTTTACGGCACTGAAAGAAAAGGAATTGAAATTCAGCAAAGACAAAATAGAAGTAGATGGAAGAAGAGCACACAATCAGAATTCCAGAAGATAAGATATCATGTAAATTACAGTGAAGAGCCTTTAATATCACACAGAATGCACATCAGTACAAAGTACAAACAGTGTATCTTGTTTCTTGTTAACACTTAGCAATGCAGGACAATAAAGAGGCCAGAAAACGTATAGAAGCTGAAAATTTTGAACTTTTCCATGAAATTTAATGCACAATCTTATATCTGAGCTTTGTCATAGGTCACAAAAATGATTAAAATCAAATGCAATCAGTTCATAGAAGGCTAAAGGATTAACAACCTCATTGTGAATTGCATTGGCTCCAGCATGTGTACCATTTCCGCCCAACACAAAAAGCATATTGATACCTCTTTCCTGAAATTAGTTAAAAAAATGTCAGACAATATAGTCACATGGGTATAAAGCATTCGGCACAAACAAAGAAACCATCAGTCAGTTTGTTGATTTAGTATATATTCAACCACCTGCAGACTGTCCACAATTTCACTGACGCTGGGCCCCCCTCGTGAAACTCCTAACAAGCTTCCGCCAGAAAGATGAATATTCTGAACCACCTTCCTTGACAACTGAGGAAGAAAACCCAATATAGAAAAGTTAATAGATTTACAATAGATCTTTCGATTAATTAAGTCACGAACTGATGTTGTTACCAACATCAGAAAGGAAAGGAGCATGAGTTTACTGGCACTTCTGTCAATTCTTTATCAGAAAATCCACGATAACCAAAAGGAATCCCCACAATTCTCTTTACACCGTATATTTCAAGAGTGATTACAATCTGCAGTGCATTTATAATTAGATCAAACAGTTAGAGAACAAAGTCTTGAAATAGTATTAGCAACATGACAATCTTGTAAATCATTAAATTTAAATTCAGACATCAAAATTTGTGAGGATACAGTTAGTGAAAATTAAATCAAGACTTCTAATAGGAATTTTTTGCTGCCCTAACATTCACTGTGCCTTGTAAATTCCATCTTTTCACAAGAAAATTAAAGCTTCAATGAAAACAATGTGATCACAAACTAACCTGTCTGATGACATCATTAAGACCAGGGCAGAGCCCTCCACAGGTTACAATTGCTGCCTTTACTTCTTCTGGTTTGAAGTATATCTTTTCCCGAGGCCCAGCTCGATGAACCCTAAAAAATTTCAGTATGAGAAACTATTACTATCCACATCTATTGAACAATGACATTCCATTTTCAGCACTAATGTCAAATCCACCCTCCAAAATCAATAATATTCCTTTTATTAAAAAAATGCTAGCAAGAATATAATCCATGTTATAGATATATACGTAATCAGTCAATATACCACAGTTCATAATAGGGGTAGCAAATACTTTACCATTGTTCCACCCAACTGCAACCAGGATCAATGCATTCAGCACCAGCAGATGTAGCTGATGAATAGGATATTGTCTGAAAGACCAAAGCAAAATTGAAAATTAATACTCAGCGCTGAGACAACTTCGTTTTTTACTTTTTGTCCCTTTTTTTTTTTTTTTTTTTTTTACTTTTTGTCTTTTTTAAACTTACTAAACGAAAGCATCAACAAGGAAGTAATCCAACAGTAATATCTCACTGAAATCTAGTTCTATCTACAGAAGTTATATCAATTCACTGAAAATCCCTCTATACTGCTTTTTCTTTACAATATATCGGCATCTGAATGTGAAAAATTAATAAACAAGTGCTTGAATGACTGGGAATACAGCCTTCTATTCACCTGACCAGGCAACAATTCCAACTTAAGTTGTTAACTCATGCTGGTCAATGTACATTTAATATTACCGGAGGCAAGAAGAAAATCTCGAATTTTATGTTTTGTGACTGGAGAAACTAAACTTATGACAATAAGAAAAAAGAAAACAACAATGGTGGCAGCTCAATGCAACAAAGAAATATGTGAAAGAGCATGAACAGACAACAATGAAACAGGATTGATAGCTACTCTTCCAAAATCAATTTAATTTCAAATAAACATCAACAATCAACGAAGTGTACCATGTACCTTGAGAAGTACTCTGTCATTGTTATTAATGTATCCATGCCAATCCTCGTCCAACGGATACTTCCCAGGAGTTTCTCCAGTCATTGGTGTTCTGTTACAGAAAACACAAAAACAACATTCCAAAAAACCACATTAATAAAGTACACAAATTTCACCAAGCATGCCAAAGTCAATTCACTTTTTTTTTCCCTCTCTAAACAACACAGAGGGGGGAAAATAAATTAAACAAAAGCAAGTCACCTCATCTTGAGACAAAAAGTAGACGGAATAGGAACAACATCATCGAAGACGTCAGTAAGATGGGGAAGACTGAAGCGAGCCTCAAAGTCCTCTTGAAACTTAGTTTTCCAATCAGGATCACAGAAATCAATCGCGGTTTGGTTCTTAAGCTCAGCAAAGACACGAACTTTCTTGGCCACTCTATTGGGTATCAATGTTTGGATACGAGAATTCTTCTGGGGCAAGCCATAACCATAGGAGCGACCAGAACTGAGGATGGGAAGAGCGAGCTTGGGGCTGAACACATGCGAGATAGTACCCATCAAACGGAGATTTCTGGGTACCAATCAGTGTATTGAGATCCTAGGAGTAATCAAAGCTGCAGGGAGAATGGAATGAGCTTGACAAAGCAATGAGGATCCGGAGGGAACGATGAAAAGAGGGACAACGATGAAAGACAACGAAGCGGGTTCAGGATTTGGTCTGACTTATGAAATCGAGGACCGTCTTTGAAAACAACTTCTGTAGCTTATGGAATTGTCTTCCTCGTTTTGCTTTATAAGGCCGGCCTTTTTTGTACGGAGAAATCCAATTCTATTATTCTACTACAAGGAAAAATCCTTATTTCAAGAGGATATTTTTTCTTTATTTCTGTTTCTCTTTTTATCTTTTTTCTTTTAATTTTTTTTCTCTCCGTTTAAAATAAGGAAACGTTGGTTTCTTTTCCTGTTCTTCCATCCATTTCGTTTTATAATAATTTTTTTTTTCTTATTCTTCCTTAATTTGTTCTCCCTCCCCTTGTAATAACCTTGTTGTAGAAGGAAAATAGAATTTCAAATTTATATAAGGAATGGACTAATTTTCTTCGCAATCTTGTTGATGTGTTTTGAGATAAATTAGAAACAAAGAATTTTAAACTAAAGTACCTTTCATGATATAAATTAATTTATTAAAGGATTTTGATCTCTATTTATGAACTCAATTTAACCATTTTGGATTTTGTGTTATTTTGCTTTTTATATAATAAAAGGAAAATCTAATTATTTTATATTTGCTTCACTTTTAGAGTGTCAAGAAATAGATATTGAGTCCATTTGATACAAATAAGTAATAAGCTAATTGATAATTAATAAGTTAGTTATTAAATATATTAATAATTATCAATTATTAATTGAAAACTAATACACTAATTAATTATATTAGAAATGTTTGATGAAATTAATTTTTAAATTAGCTTTTAAATATAAAATGACATTAATGATCATATTAATGTCAATAGATAATATATGAAGTAAATTAATTTATTTTTATTTTAGGATTAAAATATATTGATATAATCAAGACATTTAGAATAAAAATAAAATTATCTATAATTTAATGAAGTATACTTTATAACATTATATATTTATTTATTTGCTCATTTTTATTTAATTATATTGAAATAATGGATATAAATTAAATATATAATGGTAAGTGAGTTTTTGTCCCCATTTGGTTTTGTAAAAAAAAATAGAAAATAGAAAAAAAATAAATATTAAAAATAAAGATTTCTAATTAATTAAGACATAACTTTTCAATTAATCAAAATAATAGAGATAAATTAGAAAAAATAATTGAAAGTTCTATTCTAATAAATTATACATTACTTAAAGTAATTTATTAAAAGAATAATTTTTTATTCTAAAAAATTAATATATGAAACACCTCTAAAATATGTAAAAAAATTATTTAGCTAAATCAAGAAATTAAAAGTTTTTTTTTTCTGAAAAGCACACATTTAATACTAAAATAATAATTGTGCTATAGATATATAGTACAATATTTCAACAATTATCTTTTATAGTTTAACAACTGCGTAATATCTATGGGAGTATTTCAATATCAAAATATTTAAATACTATCCATATCATAATATCTCAATCATTTATTTTTCATGATATAAAAACAAGTGAGACCTATCATTTAATGATTGGATCATAAAAGATAAGCTGATAGAATATTATCTTATAAATTATACAATACAATTCTCTGTATAAATATTGAATTCCAGCCCTAACTTTTGAGATTTCACTTGTTTTCACATCATAAATAATGAATGATTGAAAAGAAATACAATGCATAGCACAATTATGCATTTTAATATTAGAGTCCTAACCTTTTATGCAACGAAGGAAATTACTTTTCCTTTCGCTCCAAATAGTATAATCAATTTTGTCCACACGGATAGTCCGTTAACAAAGCCAACACTAACATAAAATATATTATTAGTATTACATTAAAATTTAATAATAATAAGATCATTAATTAAGTCAATAATTATTGAATAATATTTGATATTTAGTAACTCAAGGTTTACTAAATATTTATCGAATATGCCAATTCACAATAATAATTCAAACAATTAAAGTTCGTCTATATATAGAAAATCTTTTTTTAAAAAAAAATCAAAACAAACTTATGAGTAAGAGAATTCGTGCCCTTGAGATTTTGATTTTATTTTGTCTACAATAATTTTCGAAATTGAGATCTTATTGAAATAAAGATTAGTACTTGTATGTTTATCACTACATAAATGATTTATGTTGAATTATTTAAATTAGATGGAGTTAATTAATTTATATGATATATGTATTTATAAGAGGAGTTGTAGATAAATACCAATACAAGTAACATTATTCATTGAAATTGTATTTGTACAAGTTAGTTTTTTTTTATAGTTTTTCAAGACACAGCGTCTTCATGGTTTAATGAATAAATTTGTTAAATAATAATACAACATTCACATTTATTATCTATATATATATATATATATGTCAATTGGATTTTACTGTAGAGATTGTGCAATACCAACGTTTAAAATAGATATAGGTTTATATTTTGTTCATTAAAACAAAGTGTTGTTGTTAAATGAATATTGTCCGAAGTTACTTATATTAAAATAATTTGACATTTATTCCAAAGCTTTCATTAACTACAAAAACAAGGGGAGATTATTTATATCCGATCAAAGTTCTCTCCTAATTGGTTGCAGAAATGTTATAGAAGACATGGTTGGAAGGTGAATGCATGAGTTTGTTAAGCCCTTCCGAGAGTGCTTCTCTTTCCTTGTTGAGTGTTAAGGTGCACTTTGTGGATTATAATTAGCATAGAAATTGAGATTTAGAAAAATTCAGTAGAAATGTGATTCTAAAGCTCTATTTTGATGTTTAAATAATCTCAGTTACAAAGAGAATAATCTAATTATGATTCTTCAACATTTGATACAATTGAATTAGGAAGTAGGGAAGATGATTTTTGTATAAATTAGATGACAAACTTCAATCTCTTACTCTCTCTAGGATGCCATAAACTTCCAACTCTTCCTCCTCAAATTTCACATTTACTATTTACTGATGTCTTACTAATCTCTAAGTTCGTACCCATTTTTCTCTTATGATTTTTCTTTATGTATTTGGGCATGGGCCTTTTTTTTTTTTTTCCCTTGAAGAAGGAGAGTAAAAGTTAGGAGGCCTTCCCTACTTAAAGCATGGGGATAATTAAGTTCCTGAAAAATCTGAGTAATTAGGAATATGTGTATATATATTTATGGATAAATTACATAAAATTTTCTTTAATTATTTGTAATATGTGCTTAATTTTTTAAACTATAAAAAACTATAGATGATGTAATTGAAACCTTTAATTACTATGTATCTAATTGTTTATATAAACTTTTTATGCACTAAATTTAACAAAATCTATGTACTTATTATATGACTAATTAATACTCTAAAACAAATATTCATCCTTCAAAAAATTGATTGTAACAAAGAAATTGATGTTAGTTAACATCTTTGACTTTTAAAGTTGAAGTTTCAACTTTTACAAATGATGAATTTTGAAGATGAAAATTGAAAATGCATTGGATTAGATATCCAAAATTCATAAAATGATGAATTTCATGAACAAAATGTATTTTGTAAAACTAATTAGTCCGATAGTAAAAAAAATTAATTTCACCAAGCTCAGTAAAAAATTATATACACAATTTTTAAAATTTAAAAAATTATCTATATATTTTTTAATTTGAGATTATACACCCATAACAAATAGCAAGTATTCTATGCAATTTATCCTATTTTTTTTTTCAATTTCCTTAATTTGCTTGGATATGTAGAAAATAGAAAGAAAATGAAAGGAAAGAAAAGCGGTTAAAGATTGCATCTTCCTTTGTTTGGTTTCAAATAGGAAATAGGAAGAAGAGAAGATGAGCAAACCCGTCAATTTTTTATTGATAACTATAGCAGAAAAAGGGGAAAAAAACTTGTTTTTTGAACTTTTATTTTAATATTACCCTGCCTTTTCTATCTCAGATCATCAAATCCATTTCATTTTCATATCTAATCAACAATGCTTCCTCCGTTACAGAAACCCAAAACATAAATTTAATAGATGTTATGGGTAAAAATCAATTTTGAAAAAGTGAGACAAACATGAACTCATTTGAAGCTAAGTTACACAACTCGCTGAAAACGCCCAACGAGCTCCACCTCACTCATCGCTAGAAGACAGCATAACGAGGTCATTATGAGGCTGACTTGCTAAGCAACCGACCATCTTGCTCGAGCCTGCTATGTTAACAGTGACAACACCGAGTTCACTAAGCGATCCGTCACATCGCCCCCGAGCTGAGGAACCCAACTCGTGAAGACAGACATCTCACTCGACAAAGTGAGATCATGAGATAAAAATGCTAGTCTACAGCTAACAAGAGGGGCCCACCCTGCAGAAAGAAGCCTGCAACAGCCAAATTGTAGGAGTTTTATTGTCTTTCACATTTATTTCTTGATGTAATATAATTGTAGCTTGTAATTATTATATGTAACTCTTCCTTCCTCTATAAATAGGAATACATTGTTAGAAGAGGGAAAAGGCAGAAAAACTTGTAAGCAAAAACTCTGTAAAAATCTCCTTTCATATATCAATAAAAACTCTATCATGGATGTAGCGTCCGGTACTACCCGAATTTAGCAAAATCACGTTAAAAAGATTGTGCATGTCTCCATCTTTCTTCCTCTTCACCATCTTCATCATCATCCAGCTTGCACATCCTTCAGATTAGAAAATAGCTTAGGGTTCAAGAACTACACACATTCCGGTTGATCAAAATTTAGGTTCCCCTCACGGACCAAATTTCACCGTCAATATTTTGGGGCTAGAAGGAGGGCCCATTTGTTTTCTCCATCTGTTTCCCTAGAGCATCCATTCCTGCGATAATAATGGTAAGAGGAAGAACCACTCAGAGTTTGACCGCTCTAGTCTTTGAATCAGCAGACACTCCCATTATAGGGGCTTACCAGCATTCTACTGCTGTCTCTGGAACTGAAAAGGTACAAACACTCGGCCAGCCCTAACTAGCACTTGAAAGTACGATAAGAGAGTTGACTGAAACTGTTAAAGCATTGGCACAGGCTCAAGCCCAGAGTGCACAAAGACAATAAGAAATCATGGCACAGCTCCAGCAGCTCCGTAGAGAAGCTCAGAAGGAAACCCATAAAGATCGCTATGGTCAGCAACTGTGGGGCTCGCAATGAGCAGAAAGCTCCACCCCTCAGCCCAAAATACAGGATCGGATAATGGAAGAAGTCCTCAAAAGGCTTAGATGGCTAGAAGAATGCCTAGGGCCTCAAAGCAATTAATCTCGCTATGAGGAAAGCTCACCATTTTCTATGGAGATCAAAATGCAGCCTCTCCCACAGAAATATAAAGTGCCCACAATCCCGCTATACAATGGGAATAGTGACCCAAGCGACCACCTGGATGCGTTTAATATCTAGATGGATCTTCAAACTACTGACCCCCTAGTGAAATACTGTGTTTTTTTGACCACATTAGGGGGGATATCTCGGGCATGATTCAGAAACCTCCCAGTACGCAACGTCAGTAGCTGGGAAGAATGCCAAAGGAAGTTTGTTGACCAATATCGGGCACTCAGGAGGTAGCTCGTGCCTCCTTTCCATCTCGCAATGATCTTTCAGTGCAAGAACGAATTACTGGAAGACTATATAGCCAGATTCAGGCATGAAGTCAACTTCGTAGAAAACCCTTCAGAGGAAAGTATCTTAACAGTCATCTTGGTAAGACTTCACAAAGACGGAAAGCTATACAAAAGCCTCTATAAGTCCCAGCTTGAGATCTTGCTAAATTTTATGAGCGAGCTATCAAACAAGCAAGATGGGAAGAAACCTTCGAAACAGAGGAACCTAAGCAGAAAGCGAATGTCAATTATCCCACTACAAATAAAAAAGGGAATGACAAGAGTCATAGTCATAACCCCACTCAGTTTGTAAAGAAAGTAAAGCCCCAGCAACCTAGAGGTCACTTCAAAAGTTACAATATCCTATCAGATACGCAAGATAAAATTTTCAGCGCAGAGAGGCATAACGAAGACTTCTAGAGGCCCAAGCTAATGATAGCTTCCTTTAAGTCCAAAGATCCAAGGAGATTTTATGCCTATCACAATGAGGTTGGACACACCATCTCATAATGTTGGGCACTAAAAGATGCCATTGAAGACTTCATCAAAAGAGGTCGATTACAAGATTACGTGGTAAGGCCATCAGAGAAGTGAGCTCAACAAGCCCAGCGAGTTACAACTCGAGAGCCGAAGCCCTCCGTTAGAACCATATTCTAATCCTATGACATCTAAGAACAATGACAATCTTGAAGCTGTACGAATTATTATACATTGAATCAATGTAATTTGTAGCCGATTGGCCAGAAAGCATCACCCAAACAACTAGTTTGTATTCCGCCATTACAAGGATACATCCGTGGGTGAGACGGCACGAGGCTGATACATCCAGAGCAAATTATATCCCACAAGTTAGGACCAAGAGCATAAAGCTCTTGACCGTTGAGCAATAAGATTGTTGTCTCACTGAGCAATAAGATTGCTGCAAGGCTGAGCAACAAGATTGTTGCCTTATTGAGCAACAAGATTGCTACAAGACTGAGCAATGAGATTGCTACCTCACTGAGCAACAAGATTGCTACCTTATTGAGCAACGAGATTGCTGTGAGATTGAGCAACGAGCTTGCTGTGGTACGGATGTGCGACCCCACTTAGCGATGAGCTGTCATCTTGCTACTGAAAAACTACACCAAGGGTGAGACGGCCGCAGAGCCTACCTCACGTCCAAGGGTAAGATGGCCCGAGATCCTACCACGATAGCACACTCAAATCAAATAACGGGGTAACAAGCCCACCACATCACGAGGACACTAAAATAAACTCGTTACAGCTCTCACACAATCGAGTATATGCAGCTAACATGCGAATAACAAAGTCGCAGCTCACATGCGAACTCACATAAGGTGCAGCTCACATGCGACCTACTATTACCCATCATGAACCAGGAAATCAAGACAACAAAGTGTAGCAGAAAGCTAAAAACATGGCCAATTGGTCAGAAAATATTTCATTGATCATCATGCATATACAAACAATGGTGCACAAAGCATCCTATACAACCTTTAGAAGCTACACAAAAAAGCTCATACACTAAAAAGCCTCAATGAGGTAAGATTACATCAGAAGAAGAAGAAATACAGAAACAAAGGCAAAAGACTAAAAGCCTAATACTACCATTCTGGTAAGAAAGTGAAGAGCTAGCTACAAGGAGGCAAACTCCCACTAGCAGGAAGATCAGCAACTCCACTCCTGCAGTCTTCCCATCCCCAGCCAGTGGTTCATCCTGGACCAGATGCTGTGCAACTTAAAAAGGCACCAAGAGGCCGACCGACGATGCTGGATTCTATGAAGGGAGCCAGGAAAGATAATCCAAGATCTGCACAAGACTCCCCAAAAGCCCGCAAGACAGACCCTGAGGTGAAGCCATGTGTAACAGGCTATCCATGCCTCCAAACATTCTGCAACAGGCCATCCATATCTCAACAAGCTTCACCAAAAGTCAAGATACCAAAAGCGCAGGGGGCTCAACAAACTCCTCCATTAAACTCTTATGAGGAAAAGAAAAAGACCCTCAAGATATAAAAAGACTAGCTCGGCCCACTGAAAAATCCAGAAGACATCTGGTTAATCTTAATCTGACGACTCATAACAAATGACAATACCATGCCAACTGCCAAAAATTTCAAACAGAAGAAAGCATGACCTAAAGTAGAATGAAAACATAGAAAAGAAACCTAAAATGACAAGTCAGGCAAGGACTTTGACTACAAACAAAGCCTTGAAAAAATCGCAACTCACAATTCGCAAAGCGAACTGAGAGTTTGGGGGTTTATGTTATGGGTAAAAATCGATTTTGAAAAAGTGAGACAAACATGAACCCTTTTAAAGCTAAGTTACACAACTCGTTGAAAACGTTCAATGAGCTCCACCTCGCTTATCACTAGAAGGCAACATAACGAGGTCATTATGAGGCCGACTTGTTAAGCAGCCGACCATCCTATTCGAGCTCGCTACACTAACAGCGATAGCACCGAGCTTGCTAAGTGATCCATTACATTGCCCACGAGCTGAGGAACCCAGCTCATGAAGATAGACATCTCGCTCAACAAAGCAAGATCATGAGACAAAAATGCTAGTCTACAGCTAACAAAAGGCGCCCACCCTGCAGAAAGAAGCTTGCAACAACCGGATTACAGGAATTTTATTGTCTTTTACATTTATTTCTCGATGTAACACAACTATAGCTTGTAATTATTATATATAACACTTCATTTCTCTATAAATAGGAATACATTGTTAGAAGAGGGAAGAAGCCGAAAAACTTATAAGCAAAAACTTTATAAAAATCTCTTTTTATATATCAATAAAAACTCTGCCGTCGACGTAAGGTTTGGTATCGTCCGGATTTAACCGAACCACGTTAAAAAGACTGTGCACGTCTCCATCTTTCTTCCTCTTCACTATCTTCATCATCATCCAGCTCGCACATCCTTCAGATCAGAAAATAGCTTGGGATTCAAGAATTATACACACTCTAGTTGATCGAAATTTGACTTCCCCTCACGGACCAAATTTTACCATCAATAATAAAAAAATTATTATAAATTTAATTAACGACTTAATCTTCTCCTCCAAATGGGATGGTCTTGCATTTTACAGTACCCCTTTCATAGAAAAAACCAGAGCTGAGCAGATTGATGACGATGATTTAAAGTCAGCTAGACATGGTGCTGGGTTAGCAAAAGGGAGAAAATATCGGGGGAAGGAAAGGTGATGATGTGGGAGACGGGGATATCGACAAGGTTGGATGATGACGTTGGCGTTCTGTTGAGAGGCATACCAACAATAGTGTTAGAGAATGGGAATTAGAGGGGGAGGGCGAGGAAGATGGTGAAGGTTCTTGTTCTAGAAAAATTGAACCAAGAGAGGAAAAACATAATGTAAAAAATTTATACATCATTAGATTAAAATTTATATATATATATATATAATATGTGTGTATAGTGAATCAATATACTATTTTATGAAAGTACAATACAGTGTATAGTAGAAGAGAGAAAATATTTTAATAATAAATAATAAATTCTCAATCAAAAAATCAAATTTTAAATTAAAAAAATTTATATTAGGCATAAAAATAATGGTAGAAATTTAATTTCTAATTTTTGTTACTTAATTGCAAAAACTCATAAACAAAAACAATAAGGATAAATAAATATTAAAATCTAAATAATAAATTTAAAATAAAATTAAAAACTTATGATGAATGAAACTTAATTTTAGAAAATTAATTAGAATTTAATTTTTTGATTCTAAAATTTTCTTATCGATTCTCAAAAAGTTAATAAAAAGGATAAATAAATAGTAAAATTTAAATAAAAATAAAAAATTAAATTATAAAATAAAAAATAAAGATAATAGTAATAACTTGATTTTGTGACTCTAGGAGATTAATTATGATTTGATATATTAATTTTTAAAAGGATAAAAAAAGATAATATTAAAAAATAAATAAAAAAATCTAAATTTATTATCAAGTAATGTAACTTTACTAGAAATAAGAATGATATGATATCATCAGAATAATGTTAATATAACATTACCAAAGGAAAAGGTCTTTCAAAAAACATCTTTATTTTAAATAGTATAAATAGGTAACATATATTATATATATATATATTATAATATATATTACAGTAATGGTGTTGTTAGCTACATTTTCTGCAAAAAAGGAACTAATCAAGACAATCACATACACTATGAGTCGAAACACATGGCGCAAAAAGATAGCCAAGCAATTAATCGGTAAAGTCGAAATAAGCACCTACTAAAGATGTGGAAGGCAATTATTCGACAGTTATTCTTCCACTTTTAAATTATTGCGTGTTGCAAAAATAAACAAAAAAATCTAAATTTATTATCAAGTAATGTAACTTTATCCGAAATAAGAATTATATGATATCATCAGAATAATGTTGACATAACATTACCAAAGGAGAAGGTCTTTCAAAAAACATCTTTATTTTAAATAGTATAAATAGGTAACATATGAATATTATACATATATATATATATATATATATTAGTAATGGTGTTGTTAGCTACATTTTCTGCAAAAAAGGACCTAATCAAGACAATCACATACACTCTGAGTCGAAACACATGGCGCAAAAAAATAGTCAAGCAATTAATCGATAAAATCGAAATAAGCACCTACTAAAGACGTGGAAGGAGGTTATTCGACAGTTATTCTTTCACTTTTAAATTATTACGTGTTGCAGTTTTTTAGTTCTTATCTTTTTGAAGTGTGTGCTCATTGTTGTAGAAATCAGTTTCCAGGGTAGTTATTGAAAGAAACTGCTTGTAATTCTTATAAATTGAGTATTTACAAACTAAAAGGGGATCTTCTTGTTGGAATTGCCCAGTAGCCAGAATTTAATTTTTTTTTTTCAAATCAATCAGGCCGAGCAAATCCACTCTGCATCATATTGGTTTTGGACAATTAAAACTTCATAAGCTTACAAAAAAGCTCCACTAACCTTTAGAAAAGCTTGAACGCAGCGGAATAAGGTCGTAAAACTTGCCACGATCCAGTCCAAGTGTCTCGGTCTTGCTGGTGATCCACGCCGGAAAATACTTGAATCAGGCCTCTACTACCTTCCCAAGGTGCTAGCCAAGCTGAAGGAGCAGACTTCCAATTCAAAACTGGAAGATTTTGCCGAGATCAAAGAGAGAGGAACAAATGGGTTTCAGGCGGTTTGAGCTCATCGGTGCACTGCCCTTCAATACGCAATGTTTTGGCCTTTTATAGGGCCGGCCCAAAACAATGTCGTTTTGGCCTACTGAAATAGAAAATCCAATTTTCCACTTTGGCCCCAACAGTTTCTGTAAACTGTATTTTGGCCCCATGCAATTTCCATAAATTACAATAGGTCCATGTGCAATTTTTGTAAATTACATTTTTGCCCCTATAATTTTAGTAAATTACATTTTGGTCCCTGGATACAAATATATCTAAACTTTAGCCATTGTTCATTTTTCGTTATGCGTGTGACCCAGAAGACCCCCAAAATATTGGCAAAAGTCCATAATGCTTTTCAAACTATTTGAAGGCATATAAAATTAATCCAATTAATTTTATCCATAATTAATTTCTCCAAATTAATTCTCCGTGGACTTTAAGCTATAAGCGGACTCTAGCAAGCCATTATAGCTATCCAAATTTCGGTAGGAGTCAATAAGGTGACAAGCCTATCCGT
>JANHAO010008909.1:0-18841 GCA_026873985.1 Saraca asoca | reverse complement strand
GGAGAACTTTTCTTTTAAAACCCATGATTTATGTTAGCCTAAGTGGGAGATTGTTAGAATAATTTTGTGGACTAACATAAATCATATTTTCATATTTAAAACACAGATTTAATACTTAAGTCAATTATGAGTATTTTGTATAAATAACCCAATTAAATATATGATCTATCTTGTTTAATGGGCTGTACCTGTGTTAAGTGGATTGAGTTTACTGGGCTATTATGTTGGGTTAACTATTGATGGGTAAATTAAATCCAATAACCCATTAGGGTTGCACATGGAGGGTCCATAGTCTCTGCTATAATATGCGTGTTATTGCCTAATGAGTAATACACTTTGCTTTTTATCAATATTATAGCCAAGAAAGCAGTTTACCTCCATATAGAGCAATTGCTTCCAAGATCAAGAGTATGGATTCATCATATCTACCAGGTAATTCTAAACCTTAAATTATTGGTACATGTTATAGGTTCACCTATAGATCTAACATTGTAATTATTGTGAAATTTCTTTTGAGACTACAAAATTTCTATCACTGTATCTATTTACTCGGAGGAAAATTTTGAATTATGTATGCAAGATTTTGATAGTTGATATATCAGCAAATATGCTTTTTTTTGGATTATCTTATTTATACTACTGAAACTTTATAGAAATACTAATTTGATCTCGAAGCATACTCAATGAATCACTTCTGTCATGTACAACTGACCTTATAATGGGCCATAGTCAGCACTCATGAATAAGAAAAGTGGGAAGTGCTAGATGGTGAACTCAGCACATCTTGACATTCAGCATGATGATCTTCGCTGATCGGAGCCAAGTTCAGATATAGAAAAGATGTGGACTTTAAGGAATCATGATGAAAGAGTAGTCAATATTGGGGTAGATTTGGGAGAGACAAATTGAGGTTGACTAATCAAACTCTTGTAAAATTATATTAAGGTATTCAGTTGGACACCCACGGACATGATAGGAATTAACCCAAAGGTGGCTTGTCAATTGACCCAAGTATAAAGCTAGTGCAATAGAAAAAGAGGAATCACGGTCCCAAATGGCAAAAGGTAATAAAAGAGGAAGTGGACAAGCTGCTAAGTGAGCATACCACTTGGTTGGCAAATTTAGCCCTAATGAAAAAAGCTATAGGAGGGTGGAAGATGTGTGTGGACTTCACCGACCTTAACAAGGCATGCCCCAAAGACTTATACCCATTTTCGAACATCAATCAGCTAATCGATAATGAGACAGGATTTGAAATCCTTAGCTTTGGAAGATCGTTTTAAAGATACAATCAGCTAAAAATGCACTTTGATGATAAGAGCAAGATAACATTCATAACTAATTAGAGGACCTTCTACTATAGGGTCATGTCATTTAGCTTGAAAAATACAGAGGCAACTTATCAAAGAATGATCAATAAGGTTTTTGCAGAGCAAATAGGTAAAAACATAAAGGTATATGCAAATGGCATGATAATTAAGTCAAAAAGTTTGGAGCAGCATTGACAAGATCTAGAAGAAACATTCAAAACTTTGTTAAAGTTTTGGATAAGGTTAAATCCAAAAAAATGTGTATTCAAAGTAAAAGTCTGGAAGTTTATGGGTTTTATGATCACTGAACAGGGTATAGAAGCTAATCCATCCAAATGCCAAGCCATAATTGATATGAAAAGCCTAACAAATATAAAAGAAGTGTATGTGCTTAACAAAAATATTACAGCCCTAGTGCGCTTTATGTCTAGGTCAGTTGGTAAACATATCCTTTTCTTTAAGTTGCTTAAAAATGTTAAAAATTTTAAATAGACTAATAACTGTGAATAAGCTTTCCATAAGCTAAAAAAGTACCTGGTTACACCACTCATACTTACTTGGCCAGAGTTAAGGAAAACACAATATATATACTTAGTGGCTACAACAGAAACAATAAGTTCAATGCTCATCCGTGAGGTTGAAGGGAAACAAAAGCCAATGTACTTAACAAGCTATACATTGCATGATGCTAAAGTAAGATACCAGAAGATAGATAAATTAGCCTTTACCTTGCTAACGGCATCCAAGAAGTAAAGCCTTATTTTCAAAGTCATCAGATTGTCATTCAAATGGATATTCCAATTTGGCAAGTCTTGCAAAAGCCTGATCTGGTAGGATGATTGATAGCTTAGGCAGTGGAATTATCAAAATGTGTACTCAGTTATGAAGCAAGGTAGGCAGTAAAAGTTTAAGCACAGGTAGACTTTATGGCCAAATTAGCAAAAATAAAAGAGCTTGGGTTAGAAGGCTAACATGGAGGCTGTATGTAGATGGTTCATTGAATAGTAAAAGCAGTGTGATAGGGGTTATTTTAGAATGACTTACGGATTTAGTCCTAGAGTACTCACTGAAATTTGAATTTAAGGCAACAAATAATCAGTCAAAGTATAAGGCACTGATAGCCAATTTAAAGTTGGCAAAAGAGGTGGAAGCATGATCTCTAAAGATTATGAGTAATTCTTAGCTTATAGTTACCTTAGTTAAGGGAGACTATGAGAAGAAAGAGTTAACGCTGACAAGGCACATTGGCATAGCTAAAAACCTACTGAATGGATTCTATTTTTAGCTGAGAAGAATTCCAAGAGAAGAAAATAAACATGTAGACGCATTAACAAAGTTAGCTAATGCTAAGGCATTGGTTAACAACAAAACTATCATTTAAGAAACATTGCAAGCCCCTTGCACGGATGAAGTAATATCCACAAAGTAAGAAGAGTCATGGTTAACCCCTATCTTAGGGTTCTTAGAAGAGGGATGACTACCAAAGGATAAAAAAGTGGCATAGAAGATTAAATGAAGGATAACACATTTTTTCATAGAAGAAGGGCAATTATATAAGAGGAGTTTTTCCCTCTCGTCACTATAGTGTCTCCAGCCGAGCGAAGCCAACTATGTTCTAAGGGAAATTTATGAAGGTATATGCAAGTCCCATGTGGCAAGAATGACAATTGCACTGAAAGTTATTCGATTAGGGTACTTTTGGCCAAAGATAAAGTAAAAAGCCTTGGGGCTTGTGTGAAGTCATGAAAAATGCTAGAAGTTTGCAAAGGTTCAAAGACAACTAGCAGTTAAATAGATGTCTATCTTTGCTCTTTGGCTATTCAACCAGTGGGGTATCGATTTACTAGGGCCTTTCCTAGTAGCTCTTGGTCAGTTAAAGTATGTGATGATGGCGTTTGACTACTTTGCCAAATAAATAGAGGTAGAACCTTTTGCAACCATAACACCAAATAATGTCCAAAAGTTCATTTGGAAAAATGTCATTTTTTAGGTAAAATTTCTAAAAACATAAACTTTAGTGTAAGAAGATTGTTAATGATTCCTTTTAGGTATGGCCTTCCTACTACAATTATATCTAATAAGGGAAAGCAAAGGTATATTTAGGTCTATACATATATTATGAAAGTTTGAGTCTCACAAGTTTTCAAATGAAGGTTGGGGATCAAGCAAATATTTATTTTTGTAGAGCACTCCCAATTAAATGGGCAGGCCGAGCTAGCAAACAGGATCATCCTAGAAAGCTTGCTCAAAAGATTGGATGAGGCAAAAGGAAGATAGGCCAAAGAGTTATCGAGTATCTTATGGTCTTACAAAGCCACTGTGCATTTAACCACTGGTGAAACTTCATTCATTCTTACATACAGGAATAAAGCCATGCTCCCAGTAAAGCTCAAACAATGCTCTGAATAAAGAGAGAAATATAAGCAATAAAAGAATGAAGAAAGAAGAAAAGAAAAGCTAAACATGCTGACCGAGACAAGAGAAATGGCTCAACTTCGAAATGAGTGTTCTAAGTTAAAAACAACCAGAGTTGCAAATAAAAGAGTGAGGAGCAAAGCATTTGCGAAGGATGACTTAGTCTTACGTAAAGTAGACAAACCATGAAAGATGCAGGCAAAGGGAAAGTTAGCAACCGTGTGGGCGAGGCTGTTTAGAGTGCAAAGAAGTCTTTAAAATGGCGTTTACTAGCTGGAAACTATTCAAAGGAAGCCCTTTCCCCAAACATGGAATGCAACACACTTAAAACGGTATCATGCATAAGTTTAATCATTGGAAGCGATAAATCATGTATCTAAGATAATGAAATGAAAGTGAAAGATTATAACATAAATGTCTTAAAGTTTAAGTAGATCCTTGGGCATAAATAAAGAATCCGGGTAGTTCTCTCACTGTAAATCAAAGTCCAAGCAAATCACTCAACATATATAAAAAATTTGAGCAGTTTCCTTAGTGTAAATCAAAGTTTGAGCAAATCCCTTGGCATAAATAAAAAATCCAAGTAATTCCCTCAATATAAATCAAAATATGAGTAGATTCCTTGGCATAAATAAAAAATCTGAGCAGATCCTTCAATATAAATCAATGCCTAAGTAAATCCCTTGGTATAAATCAAAGCTCGAGCAAATCTCCTGGCACAAATATAACAAATTGAGTAAATCCCTCGGTATAAATCAAAGATCAAAGAATTCCGACGACAATAAATAAAGACCAAATAAACATCTTCATATCAATAAGAAACCTCAAAATGTAACATTTAAGTGCGTGCAAGAATAATTAAAGAAATTCAACGATTGACAAGCCAATAAAGAGAAGTTACTTGCAAACCCATTGGAAGCATAAACACGAATACACCATGCAAAAGTTGGCTAAAATAATATTGCCCACAAAAGTTCATCCATTAAAAAGACAATTATCTTAAGCAATACATATGTAAAAAGAAAACAACAATAATCAAGACTTAAAAGGGCCTAATTATTCTTCCACTCTTCCAGGATCTGCTCCTTGGGCTTATCCCATCAAAGTTAGAAAGACTGCACAAGAGATCTCAATATTCATCATCCATGTTGTCAGAACGACTCCTCTTGGCCTTGGAAAAAACCTCATTAGGCTTTTTTCACTTTACGAAGGTAATGTCTTAGGGTGACTAGAAGAAGGCATTGCCCGATCAAGAGATAAGTCATCTATAAAGATCACCTTTGGCAACAAATAGGTTTTAGCAACCGGCAGGTTGGTAAGCTTTTGTTAAGCCCGAGTTTAGGCTCGAGTCTTCACTAATCGCTTGGAATCCATCTCTAAACAAGATGATGAGTTGGCTGGTAGTCTAAAAGCAAAAGGAAAGAAGATAATAAAATAAAATAAACACGTAAGTATAAAGATACTAGCCTTTCAGGTACAATTTAGGATGCAGCCACCACAGGTAAACCTCCATAGCTAGTATATTTTGAAGAAGATTAGAAAGAAAAGATGACCAGCACATGCAAAATAAAAATCAAAGAAAAATTTGTTAGGAGAAGGTAGGAATGCAACCAATACACTAGGAAAAATTGTCAGAGATGAGAGTGGCAAACGACAATACCTAGGGCATGTAGCAAAAAAATGCAACGGGCACCACTACGAGAACCAAATTGACATTTATAGGGAAAGGAAGAAATCCAACAGCTAGGAAGAATTGAGGTGAACAGTTGAGATTGTAGTCTTTACAAGTTTCAAGACTCATTGGGAAAGTAAAACCCTTGGGGAATCTTAAGAGTCCTTAAGAAAGAAAAATCCCTAAACAATCTCGATTCCTTGGGACCAGTGATGGTAAGATATAGCTTGATAGAAACCTTGATAATTGAAGGGCAAGCAAGATAAAGAAAGTGAATGGCAAGCACAAAACCTCTTTAAGGGTTTAAAAGATCAGCAAAATAGAATGTTAAAGCTGATTGGAGGCTCATTCCGATGAGAAAGTTAACAAATATAGTCATTTGATAAAGCAATGAGAAGAGTCAGGTAAAGGCATGCATGTAGATAAGTGTTATGCAAAAGAAAGTTAAAGAAATAGCATTTGAACAAAAAGGAATTCATTAATGGGGCCTCTTAGCCTATTTCATGCACACATAAAAAAAATAACACAGAGAGCATGGCTAAACTGCATTTGCATAGAAGACACACCGTGAAGCTTAATCTTTTGGTAGCTCTTTCAAAATCTTATCTAGGGTCTTATCGTGGTTGAGCTAGGAAAAGTTAAGCATTATGTTAGGATTAAAATGTTGCATTTGATGGAAGGCTTTTGCGAACCTAAAGCAAAGCATAAGATAGCTAAAAGTTTGCCTTTTTCACATCATCCTCGAGTTTTTAGCCAAAGGTTGCTTCATTGTCTGCCTTGCTTTTTCGTTTGGCTTCCAGCTCTTTCCCTAGGTATTTTTTTAGGACAAACCATCCCATTCAATCACAAAGGCAACAATATGGTCTATTATATCATAAATGTTCTTCTTTTGATAAGCCACCTCCTTGGACTTGGCTTCCACATTCTTCTTTACCCCCTCTAAGACACTAGGTCTGATTTTGCCAATTCTTTCTCGCTCCTTGCAAATGTTGGCATGATAGCCAAGATAGCATTAGTTAAGTGAGTGAGCTAGGCCATAGACAATTTTAGAAGGCACAAAAAACCATAGCTCAATATAAACTCCTCGATGTAATCCTAGTCGGCTGGGAAAAGCAACTGGCTATGTAAGAAAGTGCCATAATCAACATCTTTATACTAGAGGCTATTTATGGTATCAAAGGACAAGTTTCTCCTTAGAGGAACCTTGACCAACTGAAGCTCTTTCAAGTGCCTACCTTGATTTTCTTTGATGAGGGAAGAGGAGTGTTAGAAGAGCTGTCAGCCTTGCCTTTGCCAAACTTTTCAAAAGAAACCCTGCACTTTCTCAAAAATAATGTCTTATTGTGGCAAAAGGTGTCTGTAGGCCCATTGGTAAAAGGAGAGCTACTAGCAATGTCTATTAAGGGCACTAACTCGAGCTGAGCAATCAATGGCATAATGGGCTTCTCTTTAGCTAAAGTTCAAGCATGAATCTCGACTACACATTTTGGGTCCATCTTCAAATGGTGTATCTCTATAGTTTCATTGCTCAACTAGTAATTTGAAAACAAGAAAATAAATATAAATAAGCAAGGCAAAATAGTAAGCAATAAACCAAATTACAAAGTAAGGCATATACAAAGGACGGATTGAGAATCAAATGGCCCCAATGCCATAAGCCGAATGACAAGATCCTGATCATTGTCCAATAGATCCTCAAACACCAAGGCCACTTCATGGGTTTGGTTCACTTGACTAGATAGAGTAGCTCCCCATCTTGGAGAAAAAATAGTTTGAATCCCTCACCGACCAAACTTCGAAGAAAGAATGCTTATAGGAGTGAACATTAGTAATCATATTTTCTATAATGACTTGATCGGGGCATTGAAAGAAGTGCACCTAACCCTAACTTTTTGCTATGAGTAGGTGAAGAAAAAAAAAGACCCCATGGTTAGGGTGAGGCAAATCCAAAGACTCAACATTTCAAGTCAAAGAATGAAAGCCTAAGTGTTCTAGGTCAACTTGGGAAGGACAGACATTTATCGTCTGGAAGATGCTTGTTTGAACCACAGAGAAAGGAGGGCAAACATGTAGATGATCGACCATATGCCCGTAGAACATTAGGAAGGACAAAGTATCACAGCTGAAGGCTCGCTTATCCTTCTAAATAGTCTCAAAGACAATTTCTTCAATTGATTCATTATGAATATGAACTTTTTCCTGCTTCTAAATTAAGTCAAGATTTGGCCACTCTGCAGAACTGGCTATTGAATTTACATCCAGATGGACATCTCATAGACTATCTATACAACATCAACCAAGTGGACTCATTTGTTTCCATATTCATCACTAGATCGATCAGCCATAATTATTTGAACAGGAAGAGCAAAATGGTATATGATGCTTTCAAGCGAGTATCCCCTAGGTTAGATAAAGAGTCTAAATTTGACAATAAGTCAATGGGGTCACCTCGATCCTTCGGACATCAAAGGGAAAAGCACAAAAACAAAGACCACCTTAGAAAAAAAAAGTATGATCAGAACAAATGAAGAAAAAGGGAAAGATAGTTGAAGAAAGGTGATCGAGTAGCAGTTGGAGCTCTCAATAAAAGGAAAAAAAATGAAGAAGGGCAGAGAGAAAGAGAGTTTCATTTAGGGTTAAGCACCGTTCCTTCCAGTGTAGCCTAAGAAAAGGCTGATGGGCACGAGGCGTAGCCATCAGGAAAAGGGCATCACAACTGATGTATTTCAAGAAAAAAAGCAAAAATGTAAAGCAAAGTATCACAAAAGCAAAAGGAGCAGAAATTACTTGCAAAATTGACAGTGGGACACCTTACAATGAAGGAATAATGTTGGAAAGAGAAATGGAAGATAGTGGTGAGCCTGAGTTGTAGAAAATGAGCTTAAGGTAAAAAAGATGAGTCTGAATAGTGGGCAAAAGCAGAAGTTATGTTCAAAAGGCTGATGCTAGTTTTATAGACAAAGTGAAGAGGATCCAACAGTTAAGGTTCGACTAAGAAGAATGGCTTAGATGGTGATCCGTGCCACTGATATAATTCTTGCAAGTCTCGAGGCTCCTCATGATGCCAAACCATAATTACTAAGTACAGGTGACAACTGGATTGGGAAGGTGAAAGGTTTCTAGCAGATCAACTGTGTCTCCTACAAAGAGAGAAAGGGGCAAATGACACAATCTAAAATAGCATATAGTCTCCAGACGATCAATCGGGGTTAGTTAAGAAATCAACTTCAGCACACAACTTAGCCCATGCTAATTGATCAATCATGTTTGATCAAGAGTGTGGAACTTTATCAAATAAGAGCCTGGTGAAGCAATCGCTCAAACAACACATGACAAAAGGCATAACTTAAGTATGCATAAACAATATGATGCCAGCAACCACCTTGTGGGAATTTTTTGACGTTACCAATATGTTGCAGATACGTGATAGTATCTCATTCGTCCAATAACATGTTAATTAGCACGTTCAAAACCTATATATATCAACAGATATCTCTTTTTTTGGATTATCTTGTTTACACTATCGAAACTCTACTAAAATACTAACTTGATTGTTAGAGCGTGTTTAGTGGACCGCTTTTGTCATGTGCGACTAACCCTATTATGTTTGCAAGTCGTGCTCTGACTTCATTTTACTTTGCCGATTAGCCCCACTATTTGGAGAGTTTCACTTTTCCTTAAAAAAAATCACATAGAATGTGTGCAAGCACTAAACAATAATAACCACTGAAAGTATGTTTTGATAATTTTTACACATTTTAAAAAGGAATTTGTAAATGAATCTTTTTTTTTTTTTAATGTGAAGATTACTCCATTTTTGCGATGCAAACAAGCTATAAGAAGGGCACTAAGCTTAACAACCCGTCTATTTTAAAAAATATATATTCATCTTTCTTATTTTTAACAACATATCATATGATTATAAAATTAAAAGTAAATTACACTCATTTTCTCTGAAATTTAATATAATTATATTTATAATTTCACATCTTTTTATTTTTAGAAATACACTTTCGCCTCCTTTATTTTCCTAAGGTAAATAAGGTGAGTGTATATATAAAATAGAAAGAAAGAGGTGAGTGTATATGAAAAATGGAGGTTAGTGTATATTTTTAAAAATAAAAAGAATGTGAATATAATTACAATAAACCTTAAAAGAAGGAAGTTCTAACTTGTCCTAAAATTTAAATTCCATGAAATCAAAGAGAATTTAGTAAGAATTTAACTAAAAAATGCACTAATCTCACCAAATCATGGGAGAGATTCTTAGTTGCACTGAATTATAAATTTATATTATGTGCATTAAATTAATTAGAAAAACGATACATCACTAAATAAAGAAAAGATAATGTATTAATGTATCATATAAAATAATATATCTTTTTATTTTTTTATTAATTTAATGCACCCAAGTAAGTATACTTAGTACAACTAAAAATCTCGTGTGTGGGTGATTCTTTTTTACACTTTGGTTGTTAATTGCTGTGTTATATAATTGATTGCGTTTTAATTACAATTTACAAGCGTCTTGGTATAATTAAGCTAGACCGTACTCAGTCCACTTGTTACTAGTCCTATTCAACAAGGACAAATCCTTTTCAAGTGAACCCTACATTGAAGATGATTTTCTACGTATCCTATTCTTGAAGGGCTACTTTAATTTTGGCATTTCCACTCTTCATGGAAGAACAATTCCATATTAGGATAGGTATTATTAGTTACGCGTGTGTGTGTGTGTATATATATATATATATATATATTTATTTATAGCATTTGTGAAGAGAATACAACGAAGTAACATTCCAAGCATCTTCCATCATCTATATATTTAACCCTTTATTTATTTATATTTAAAGAATATTAAACCCAAAATCAACAAAGAATATTAAATTTGATAAATTCAAAATTTTAAGACTTGTAAAATAAAAATACAAATAATTGACATTGGGATTTCGAAAAGTATGTTGATGGTCAATTATCTTGTAAGATAAGATAAAAAGAGAATTAGAATGAAGATCTTTATTAAAAATGAATATTTTGATTTATGTAGAGGAGTAATGTATAAATTAGTATTCTAATATTAGATTTAATTCAATCAGTTCTTGAGTCAGTCAAATAATCATAATCGATTAATTAAAGTCAAATAATTATAATCCCCGTTATTTATTTTAGGTTGTGTCAAAATCAAACTTGTTTGAGAGTTAATTAAGTTGTATTCATGGAAGAGGGAAGCCAAATCAGCAGCGGGGATAAGTTCAATGAATTATTTGAGCCCAAGTCGGGTCAAATTTCACTTCTAAGAGTTCAGTATAATCAAATTTAAGAATTATCCATAATTTTTCTTTAATTTTAATAAAATTATACCCACCTCTTAACTAAATAAAATATTTTGTAACAAAAAAATACTACTATAATAACATGCAGAAAGAATAACAAATGTTAATTGTCCTGCTCCCTCTTTCTTTTATTTTATATATATATATATATAACACATACAAATATTTATATCATTTTATTTGAATTTTATAATCATTTGTTTTTAATATATCACTGAAAAATTATTAAAATTAAGTTTAAGTGTATTTTCTTCTTATTTGTCTGTGAAAATTTTGAAATTAGAAAAAAAAATCACTATATTTTATGTAAATTATCACAGAAATTAAAGTATTTTTCTTTATATATAATTCTTTCAAATTTTAAAAGAGAAAGTACAAAATTATATAATTTTTTGAAGACAAAAATCAAGGGCAACCATAGATGCAGAAATATGCTTGTCCCCTTGTCTACCACAGCTTGGTACACCATTAATTTCTTTTGAGTCTGACTGGAGACCAAAAATCAAGCAGAGAGAGAGAGAGAGAGAGAGAGAGAGAGAGATTTATTTTTATTCTCTTTTCGTTGGGTTGACTGCTGAACAATAGCAATTTGAAATTCCAGTTGAAAATGAAAGTTCCTCTAGTGATAAGCATGAACCTTCGTAACAGTCCACTGATCCAGAAGTAGACTCACGCATATATAGTAACCATACAAAGCAAAAAACACGCATATGTTTACAAATGCTCTATAGAGTATAAACTCTAAGTGTAATTACAATTTTAATTCTCTGACATATTAACAGATATTATTTGCTTCCTTTTATATATAATATTTTGTTGATCTCTCGAATGTACAGATTGAAATAGATTAGGTTTAAATTGATAAATTTCATTAAATTAAAGATAAAAAAATCTTAATTAATATACAGAGTTTTAATAAAATTATAAATTAATAATTATTGAAAAAAAAATTAATGAAATTCAATTTGTCATGTTAAAAAGCTACAAATTAAATGATCATCATATAACATGAAAACATCCTAGCCGTTAACATTGTGTAATCCATTAATTTCTTTTTCAATTATTGTCAATATAAAATTTCGTTAAAGTTTTATATATATCAATTATGATTTTTAGTCTTTAATTTAAAAGAAGTTATTAATATAGATCAAAATAGAATACTAAATTTAAGAGAACCCAATAGGAACAATTTATTATATCAGTAAACCAGAATTATAATTATGCTTAAAACATAATGATTTCCTTCCCTCCATTTTGAAATTGTTTATTATGGGCCTTGTGAAATTTATCTGCCCAGGTACCAGAAAGAGTTATGATTTTGTTAACCATGGGCCATTCAAATGTTAGTATTTTGGGCCGCATGGGAGTCGGTCTAAGTTAACATAGGCTACCTCTACGATAGAATGCCATTTGAGATGGCCCAACTAAATAAATTGGGTTTAACGTACAAAATTCATATTCATACAAAAAAAAATCATAATTTGTAGAGGTGTTTATAAATGAATTTAATTTAATTAAATACAAATATATATGTTCTACGGTACTACAGGTATGGGTTCAACTTTTGCTCATTGCAATTAAATAAAAATAATAGTAAACTTTCATAAATTATTTTTTGTATCATTAATAGAATAAAAAATTAATTGTATAACTTTATACAAATTAATTAAATCCCTTGCGACTAAACTCTGTAATTATTAATTTTATTATTTTTTTCTTGAAAATTTTAATAATAGCTAATTGAGTAGTAAACTGGCAATCAAAATACTTGAAGATGACTTTAGTGATAGCTTTGCCTCCTTAAGACAGCCTTTACTGTGATCATGTCTCTGCAAATAGAATAAGATATAATTGTCTGAAATGGATTACTGGCTGACTTTCCTGTCAACTTTTCCCAACATGTGCCGCAACCTAATTAATGACACATTATATAAATATTAAAAAATTTGGTAAGATACTGATCTTTTAAAAAGAAAATAATTAACATAGTTCTTAGTCTGCAAAGCTGGCATGTTTTTCTTCAATTGCAGGTATACTCCTTTTTAAAATTATGTATTTTCTATTTTAGTCAAGTTTATATTCAACTTTCCTTATACTTTGCAATCTTCATCACATAAATATGAGTTCATGGGTTGTTTTCAAGAGGATGTTTTGGTACTCTTGGTACTCTCTTTTTTTTATCAATAAATATTTATAGAAAGGGTTTATATTTTTTTTTATTATTTTTATAAAAGTTTAAAATTTTATCTTACATTTTTTATCAACAAAGTTACAATTACTCTCTCTCTCTCTCTCTCTCTCTCTCTATATATATATATATATTATATATATATATATATATAGTAGGATGCTTGGATTTTACTCCTATTAACTTTAAAAACTTTAAGTTATATAAAATTTTGAAATTAGTATTCATCATCTTCTTAATTAATCATTTTATTAAATTAAGTATATTTTTTAAAAATTTAATTATTTTATTTATTAAGTGTCTTTTTATGAATCACTTTATTTAATTACAATTTTTATGAAAATTAAAGAATTATAACAGAGTCTAATACATATTAAAGCATTGTCCCCGATGCAATGGTAATTAATTCGGCTTGTGGTGAAAAGTAATGTGATGTGGCTTATTATAATATTTATGACTTTATTGAAGGTAAGAGGAGGTAGGGAATTTGAAACGGTGCTCAATTATTTAAGCTTGGCACCTAATTTGGAAGGTGATGTTTTGTACTAAGTACCTTAGTTGACATCAAAGGGTGAATAATGTTTAGCTACGCAAGATAAGCGAGAAAGTAAGACTAAACATATATTGTATTTTTTTTTTAATTTCTTAATGTTATGGCAAGTGATTATCTTTCTATGTTAGGTAAGAGAACGACAATCCAAGCCACATAATTGTGAAAATATTACATGCACAAAGTTTTAATTTCTATGCACATATACTTATCTAATGAATTAAGTTCTATATAATAATTTAATAATTAAGAATAATCTTGTAAAAAGTGTGTTTAGAAAAATATATTTATGTATATATAACATTGCATTTGTTAGTGTTTCCTTTCCCTCTCAAACATTGATATGTGGACTTGGGAATATGTTGCATAGCACATAAATATTTGGATGAAATACTAGGGGTCTGTTTGGAAACTTGTTCTATTTTTTTATTTTTAAAAACTATTTTTAAAAACAGTTCAGAGTTATTTTCAAAAACAGTTTTTAAAACAGGATTTCAGAACAAAATTTTCAAAATTATTTTTAAAAACAGTAGACTGTTTTTAAAAATAAAAAACTATTTTTAAAAATAGTTACTAAACAGGTCCTCAGATTTTAGTTCTGTTAATCTGATACTACAATTAACACTTATGATTTATTTGACAGATAATATTGAGTATATTTATTATATTTCAAAAAAACTGTCATTCAAATGTATAATATTATTATTGCATTTATTTTATGGTTATAAACAAAATTTATATATAATAAACATATAAAAAGTTACAACTTTATTAATCAAAGTAGCTGTAATACAAAAAAATATTTGAATATGTACAACTTTTTATCAAAATATTACAACTAGTTATCAAGAGTTGATGAAAAATATAAAATTATTTGTAAATCTATATGCACATTTTTCCAATTGTGCACATAGGAAGCAAATCCTTGGAAGGTTATTAAATTTAGGATAATATTTAGTTTTTATTTCTAAACCTTGTAGCCTATATAGCATAATTTTAAAATATAATTGTAATTATATTACAATCAGCAAAACTATAAATAAATACAAAAAATATAATCCTCATAAAATGAGTTTGTAAAAAATTATAATTATAGAAAGTATCGTCACAATTGTTATACTATTTGCAATTTGATACCATGATGCATAGAGATGATATATAATTCTATTCCCTTTGACAAACAAGAGCTCCAAAATTAATGTTCGAAACGTGAGTTACTTAAAAATCTTCAATTATTTTACCTTTTCCAAAGAATGACATATCAAATCAATGAAAAAGACGCATCAATCATAGAGCCTTATAATTTTGCAAGAAGACTTAAAACATTCACTGTGCACACGAAATACATTATATGCTGATGCATACTCACAATCACTCTTACGCCACTTTCATGTGCTCCATACCCATACGAGAAAATGACCTGGGATCTCTCATTATATCATACGTCCCTTTCTTTTCATTTTCCAAGCTTAACCAATGATTATAAAGGTTTTCCTAACTTCATCAATGACATCAAAGGCCACATAATTTAACTTTGAGGTTTTTTTAACACAATTGATTAATTAATTAAATTTATACACACAAAAATTCAGAATCAAATTTGGAATTCAAAAAATGATAAATTTTTTTTAAAAAAAAAATATCAAATATTACTTAAATAAAAAAATTTTCAGTTAACTTTAAGCTTTTTGAATGTAAACTATTAATCTAATATTTTAAATTTTCAAGTGATATTATATTAGTTCTAAAAGTTAATATGACATTATTTAGTTAATGATGAAGCTGATGGAAGTCGATGATTGAGATAAACTTTTAGAATTTAATACTTAAGTGATGTGTTATTAAGCAAAAGAAAATACTATTTTTTGTCAAAAGATTATTAAATATATATATATATATATATATACACACACACACACACTTCACCATTTAAAAAAGAAAAGAAGTTGAGTGGATCTGATCATACGCAAGTAAATATTGCAACTGACTTATTCAAGTATATTTTTACGTGACATTCTTCTTTCTCGAAGCAACAAAACTTTTAGATTTATCATATTCTTAAAATAAACAATTATTGGGGGAAAAAGATTTGAAATGCTTCAAAATTTAACTTATCAATCAAAATTTTGAGAGTTTGAACAATGAACTTTAGGGTCACATGGATAGGCATTGTTTTGTCCGACTCATTCACTCAAAAAAGCCTTTTTGAGTTTATATTTCTCTACAAGCTAACATGTAAAGGATTAAAGGTATACTTGCTTTCTTTATTGTTCCCTTGAATGGAAATTGTAGAAAGAAAAAGAAACATGTAAAGTTATAAGAATCATTTGAAGCCATAAATCCATAACTCCCAAGTGGAAGAGCTTATTTGAAGATATGTTGATCTTTGCAAACCAGTTTCTACCAAAATAGATCACTTGACTGAAATTCCTGAATTATTAGATTGTTATATAGATTAGAATTGTCTATAATAAATATAATTATAATTGAGCTATTAACTAACCATTGACATAAATTTCACAATTTGTATGGATTCTAAGCTAATAGATAATCAACAGTTTCAAAGGGAATTATAATTAATGTAAAAGATCTATTTTCTAAATGAATTATCATAATTAAAGAATTTTCTATGCAACACATAAAAAAGGAATTTTGATGAAAATGAAAAAGAAAAATTAAAATTTGCTGAGAAAAAGAAAAGTTGAAATGTTACTGCATGGGAGTTTCATAGAGAGAGAGGAGATGCCAAGGGAATATATTAAAGAAAAGGTGAGTTATTCCTATCTTGTGAGGTGATTGAATGTATCTTTTGGCACAGACTAAAGTTGTGCAAAGGTTTCTCCAACTGTCTGAAGATCTCTTTGTTTATTTCCTTTGTTGTTGTTCTTAGATTCTCTCCACACTTCAGACCAAACACACTACATTCTTGCCTTGTAACTATTTGTTTCGTAGGTATACACAACAATTATACAAAGTGATTAACTACAACAGCTAGCACACGCATCATAATCTTGAAAATCGAAAACCAAAGTCTCCATCTGAATGTAGATAATTTGAAAGTGAAAGGTAAAATAATTGTATCATAATATATAAGTTGGGGCCGATTAAATTGCAGTGAGGTTGACGTTTGCTATACATCTTGTAATTTCTTTCCTGCTGTCCCATTTTATAAAATATTTGATAATTTATTTAATATCGGAATTTAAGTGTTAATATGCGATTGGTTGCGTTTTCCCTCACACAAAATGTCAAAGATTTGGAATATCTAATGCTTAATTGACTGTAATTAAAGATTTTCTTTTGAAAATAATTAACAAGGGAATTAAACTAAAGGAGTCGACAATCTTCGTAAACAAATTTAGTGGAAAACTTAAGCCACTAGATTGGTGAGGAATGGTTGAAAGTTTTACGTTCAGACACCAGCTTCAGCTGAAGTAAATACAAAACTACATTCATTGTTTAAATTACGACATATAAACTATACATATTTGTCTTGGATTTGAATTTTACTATTCACAATCTTAAGATATTAAGTCATAAGTATTACTGTAAATATTTAATGAGACAAATAGTATATACTGAACTTAAAACAGAGCCTACACTTATTCTTTTAAAAAAAATATTTTTAAGTAATTCCAACAAAACTCTCTTACCCTTGTAATTGATAACTATAAGAAAATTTTTGTCATTTTTCTTGGAGTTTAACAAAACAAATCAACAAATTTTCTAACAAAAAATCAAACTATAGGAATTATAATCTAACAAATGTTTTTATTGTTATCCTTAACTTTTATTTTTTAAAAATTAAACAAATTTGTGTTTTAATGATAACAAACTATTTTAGTTGTGTTAATATGATTTAATTTCAATGAGTCTTTCGTGGATGGCTTTGAATTTCTAATTAAAGACATACATTAGTCCTTATTTAGAATATTTTGTAAAGGTTTAGATTTATTAGAATTAGCTCAAATTCCAAAACTTTATTTTGAAACATTTGCCTCATGTTTCAATAAAAAAAAAGTTTTTGAAAAATTATACCTTCAACATTTTACTAAATATTTTGCATATTTATTTAACTTGGAATTGAGTTTTTAGATTGTTTTATAAGATTTAAAATAGTTTAAATTAGTTTTGAAATGAATTTGTAAAATTAATTTTTTCACTCTCTAGGCCTATGATTCAAATAGGCCAATTTGAATTGATTTCGAGATTATGACCGTAAAAACAGGGCAAGTGTTCTTATCTTGTGATTCAAATCGAGAGTTCACACTAATTTTTTGTGATTTTGGTCACAAGCATCTTAGGACAGGCAAAAAATTTACACATTTTGGTGATTCGAACCGAATTTTGAACTATTTCCTTATATTCGAATCGATATCTTCTAAACTTTGTTTTCGCAATTCTAATTGCGATTTTGATTGAAAAAAATTTCAGGTTTATCAAAAGTTTACATTCTTTCAAATAGGATTGAATTTTACTCTATTTCTCTGCAATTCAAATTTGAATGTCGGCATTCTGATTGGAATTCAAATTTTGAATTCGCGATCATGATTGCAATTTTAATCGCACGTTCAAAATTTTCAAATAACAGCTAATTTTTGAATGTGCAATTTTACTTATTATAAATACCCATTCCACACTTTTTCTCAATATGAAACCCCAATTTTGTAGAGGCAAACACTACCAAATTCATCTGTTTTTTAAATCGTTACTTTACTAACTACAAGAATTTCAGGAAATTGCAACGGACAAAATCCATTGAAATTTCACCGAATTCTGTTAGAATTGACCATTCCAACGGATATTGATTCGTTGTCTGTTGGAATACCACTCGTTGGAATGGCCAATTCCAACGTCTCATTCCAATGGATTTCTCACTCCAACGAAAATTTCAATTGATAATATCTGTTGGAATATTCATTCATAAAATTTGTCTAACGGGTTCTTTCAATGGATTTTCCAATGGACTGTGTCCATTGGAATACAATTCCACGGACATAGTCTGTTGGAAAATCCATTGGAGTAGTAATTTAGTTTTTTTTATTTTATTTACTTTTATCCACTCCAGGGGATATTCCAATAGGTAAGTCCGTTGGAATCATATTTCCACGGTTTCTGTCTGTTGGAATATCTGTTGGAATGTGAAATTATTTTATTTTTTTAATTTTTTAATAATTTGAAAAATGTTCCAACAGGTCAGTGTCCGTTGGAAGTTCTGTTAGAAATAAAAAAAAATTTCAATCACTTTTTTGTTTTATATACTACCCAATTCAACAAAACAGCATAAGGAATAAAAAAAATCACAGTAAACAACAAGTAATATCCAATGAGAGAAAATCCATATAATAAATAATATAAAAAATCTAAATG